>MJUU01019710.1:0-21721 GCA_002080025.1 Modiolus philippinarum
ATCTCAGTATAGTATTACAATAACTATGATCTTGAAATTCGGATATTATATTAATATTGACCTTTCAAATGTTTGTTCCAAGTTTCATTTATAAATCTTGAAAAATGAATGAATAAATAAAAGTTGGAAATTACAGATACATGTTAACATATTGTTTGTTTCACTAACTACTTAGGTAAAATGACTGGATGTCCGGATAAGAGAACAATGGTGGTGTTTTAGTATATTTTCTGTCAAGTCGTCAGTTACTTTACCGGTTTGATTTTTTTTGCATATTTGGACAATATGTTGGAATTAAAAAAAAATCCAATACTAGAGCAGTTTCTTGCAGAAAAACTATAAAATGAAGACTTACAGAGCATATTCTGCCGAAGTGAAATACCTAGGTAATTCCTGCAATCTGATTGGTTGGATTGGCATGCATGGGATAGTAGACCGTATCACCGTGGTAGTAAAGTCACAATTTGTTAACACCTTTAAATGAAAATTTGTAGCACTTCTGGCAGAATATAAAAGTTATATGGGAAACACAGGGGATACGGGTTAATAATCCCGGTATCTGCCAAAGTTTGTTTAAACCAATCTTATGACCCATTGATTGCTTCTACAAAGAAATGAAGATAGTGGATTTTAAAATAAAATTTTTATTTACCACGTGTTTTCAAATTAAATTTCACAAATAATTTATTTCTACACATATATTTTTCTCAAAAATAGAACACACAAAACCACTTTCCAGTTGGACTGCTCCTTTCTAGCACAAAAATTACATATATCTTTTGGTCGGAGGAAGGTAACTCAGGCCAATATCAAATTTTGGTAAATAGTCAATATTTTCATTGGATAAACCAATTTATCCCCGAAATATAGTTTGAACCGCATCTCAAAAGAATTAATTAAAGAAACACGGGTTATAAAATAAAGGAATAAATAGTTGCAATATTAGAATTTCGACAGTTTTCTTAATCAATTTGTAAAATATCGAACTTCTCTGCTTAATTAACAGTTATTTGTAATATATTTTACATATATTAGGCGGTTTTTCTGATGTCATAAAAACTGTTTTATCACGCAGATAGGTTTTGATCACTTTCCCAACAGGTGTCATTGGAGTAATTAACGTTTGAAGTATGACACCTGTATCATTAAACCTTATACCGATAGATCGGCAAACGCCGAGGTGTTACGAACGTTACACCCTTCCGGTAACAGTTCATTCGGAAGTCGGCAATGGCGGCACCCATGAATTTGTGAATAAAAAGGTCTATATCCCCCCATATTAATATAAAATGCAGACATGGACACATGTTCCTCACTGGTGGAAATTGCTTTTATCTAACTGGAACAAATGAGTAATGTTTGAAAAAAACCTTCCATACATTATTTCTTTAAAGATTGGTTGAATTTGCTACAGTCGGTAGGATTTTCCAAAAATACGTTTGTTCATTACGTTCATCGCCGGCTGCAATATTTTCTGTGGAATCGGAACGAACCTGTATTCCCTGTGAAGATTCCCAAATAACATATAATATACCAATGCATTTCACGTTAAGGTGCAATACTAAAATTGTTTATATCCTATTTAGTTTTCTGTTGTACGAAAATCAAAGTTTTAACTATTTTTTTTTATAATCTTAGTACGTTTCACGTTGATATTTTTGCAAGGTCAACAATGAAACTTTAGCTGTACCTCGTGACGCATTTTTGGTTTTTGGTGAGACACTACTTCCGGTTTGGAAAAGCAGCCGATAACAACATCCGAAATGTTAGCGCTAACAAACACATAAAGTTTTCAAATGTAATGAAAATGAAGGGAATGGCATTAGCAAGTGAATATACATAATGTTTGTTTTATAATATGGAATTTAAACAGACACCATTTGAAGATGATTACGAAGTAGGAGATGAAATTGGCAGGTAAAAATTTATACACTCCAATAACACTCACTGCCACAAATGTTACTTCTAAATGAATTTGAATTCGATAAATTAATATCCAAAAAAATATTCAATTTCATATCTTTAATTAATTTTTTAGCCTATGTGACATCTGATCGCTGAATGACAAATCAAAAATTGACAAAATACAGCAACAGATTGAACTTTTAGTCACTCTTGTATCAGAAGTTGTTTGAACTCTAGAGAATGGAATGCACCTTCCATAATTTCTCCCGTCTGGTGTCACCACTGCACTATCAGGTTTTGTTCTATGACGTCGTGATTCCGGGAAAATTCACGCACAAGGAACAATTTCTGAACATGCGTGAAATACCAGTTTTCCCGTGATTTACCTGATAGTGCAGCAGCGACACCATCCGGGAAAAGCAGGAAGGTGAATTCCATTGGCCTTGACAGGCATTACCAGTTGGTCCCAGACAGTTGCATAAACTTTCTGATATTTTAGTTGATGTTTATCAAGTTAAATATGATTTGAAAATTTTATAGAAATTCTCTTGAAGAAAATATTTCTCCAAAGAATTTGTCAATGCCTATTTCATAATTCCATAGAGATAAAATTGGACTATTATACAAAATGCTTCCTCAAGAAATAAATGCTTTATTACTGCTTTATTACGTAACCATATATATTTATGTGGTACTTACAACTGTATACAAAATATGTACTACATGTAAGTATGTGGATGTGTCATTCTGCCTACCAATTTTGCAAATTATTCCAACCCTTAAATTCATCCATAAACATTAAAATATGTACAAAATATAGATGAATTAAAAACTGGTATCCAAATTTTAATGTCTGTAATGTACTAGTACATGCACATTCATTCCATTTTAAAACTGGTAACACATTGAACTTTCAAGTAAAAAAAAAATGTATAAACTGTATAATGCAAACATTGCAAGAGTTTTTTCCATGTCCTCCTGATTCATCAAAGCAATGGCTACTGTGAAACCTTTTGGTTAGATTAGAAATAACACCAAAATAGCGGTAGTAAGGATTAAGAGGCCTGCATAACTACCAGTTTATCATTAAAATACATTACTCTTATAAAAGTACACAGTACTAGTACGTGCAGTTGCAAATGACATGTGTACGATGATATACATACATGTAGAAAGACAGGAACAATAAAAAGTATGCTCTCCCAGTACACTACAAAAAGTGGACCTCCTACATATGTCTTTACCTACTTTGTTTGGTTCAAAATGGGTTGACATATACATTATCGATTATGCTACACTACAAATTTATATGAGTTAATAAAAATCTATATAGCTTCATATACATGTACAGACATTTTGTCTACAGACACCTAACATTAGCAACAAGATGCTCATAGTCCTTATTAGACATGTTAAGTGTTGTTGAAAAGGTGGTAATTTTCCACAATAATGAGGATTTGGCATTTATATCAGTTTAAATCATCTCAAACATATACATGTAGCTACATTGTACATGTACATTGTTATATAAAAACAACCACCTGCCTCAAGTGAGAGGTGGTTGTTTTGAAAATAAAGGTGGTTGTTATATTGTTATAACCACCTTTAAACAGGAATGGAAATCACTGATATTGGACCATGTTTAATTGTACATCATGATATAGTTGCTAGATTTATGTTTGCTTTAGGATTCAATAAATGTGTCCCTACCTTACATTCTTGACATATCAGATGCAATGATGTTGTGAGAGATTCACTGTTTGTTTCTCTATATCGATAGCTGGCAGTTTTTTGTAAAAAGATGACAAAATGCTACATTGTGTACGAATGTACTTAATATTTTGTCTGTTTCAATCCACATTTAATGACATTGTGTTTTCTTCAACAGAGAAACTGACAAAAGATATAGTCACAAACTGCAGACAAATCGAAAAGTTTAGAGGCCTTGCAGGACATTCAGTCAGGCAAACAAGAAAAAGCTGCCAGACCAAAATAATTAGGATGTACAGTTTCATTACACTAAGGAAATGTCAATTTTTAACCTGACATTCGGTCCTGTTGCAGTCTTTGCAAAATACATTTCAAATTTGGTAGACATTCGGTCTGGCAGACTTTTATGGCTTATCTGACCACCCAAAAAGTCACAGGACCAAAACTTTCCTCACATTTCGTATTATTGTAGATTTCCAGAAAATCATCAAGATTTTTCCGATATCGGTTTATTAATACTTATCACTTCCTGTTTGGGAATGTTTTTTCACCTAATCGGTAGTCAATAAAATTTATCAATTTCATGACAAGAAATGTTGGAAAAACAAAATAAAGCAGTGGTGGCGGTAGCTTTAATTTTTATACGTGAAAAAAACGCGAAGGTTCCAACAATTTGCATGCAACATTAAAAAGTTTGTGTGCAAAGGTCAAACGTAAAAAAAATAGCAAAACAGCCCACTGGACGGTATTTCTTGGACAATAAAATGTAAATACCAATGTATAGATGCTAAATGGCTTCAGAGAACAATTTGCAGTTTACAAATGCATGGTACATGAAAAACATTTGTGTATTCGTTTTATTTTTACATGTAGCCTGGAATGTGAAGTTGAAGGTCATATAATTAATTCCGTATTCTGATTGGACGATATTATGAGGGGCTATATCAGAATGGCCTTAAACAGACTAACTTGCAAATGCTGTCGAATCTGCAAACTACTTATCACTTCCTGTTTGGGAATGTTTTTTCACCTAATCGGTAGTCAATAAAATTTATCAATTTCATGACAAGAAATGTTGGCAAAACAAAATAAAGCAGTGGTGGCGGTAGCTTTAATTTTTATACGTGAAAAAACACGAAGGTTCCAACAATTTGCACGCAACATTAAAAAGTTTGCGTACAAAGGTCAAACGTAAAAAAAATAGCAGAACAGCCCACTGG
Organism: Modiolus philippinarum; assembly: GCA_002080025.1. Classification (NCBI taxonomy): domain Eukaryota; kingdom Metazoa; phylum Mollusca; class Bivalvia; order Mytilida; family Modiolidae; genus Modiolus; species Modiolus philippinarum. The sequence continues at coordinate 4,836 of MJUU01019710.1, forward strand.
ATGGTATTTCTTGGACAATAAAACGTAAATACCAATGTGTAGATGCTAAATGGCTACAGAGAACAATCATCTGGTAGATTTGAGACTTTATTAAAGTTTATCAGCGGTCGCATTAACGCAAAAATCCAAGTTTTTCACACAAAAAAATCCGAATTCACGTGGCTTTTTTACATCTCTGCGTTTTCGGCATGCAAGGAAATGCCCTGTGCCAAGTGGCAGTCTTTTTTTCACCAAAACTTATTTTCATAACTCAGGAATTTTTTTTCATTTCCTCTGCATTGTAAAAATTTCAAAGTTCCACTATGTCGGCATTGCATCAAAGCAATCCCTAAAAGTTCTAAAAATATCAACTGTCAAAATGAGGGACAATTTCAAAATACTACGACGGCATTCCAAAAAAATTCGAAGAATTTGACATTCAAAAAGCGGGACGAAACTCGAATGATAAAAAATTGAAGAATTGGACTTTCTTTTAATATCGCTTTCCGTAGTTTACAGCCTGAAACCTTGTTTCCAGTGATTTAGCCAAAGAACAATGTCGGACATTCCGACCGACACAATTTTTTACTGGTCTTTCTGTCGGTTTTGTCTGTCGGACCGATGCATTTCATCAAGACTGCTGTTGGCTGATAATTTTTGTCAGACCGACTCAAGTTTTGCCTGATTTGTCCTTTCGTCAGGCAGTTTTCAATATGTCGGAACTGAGGTTGGGGACAGAATTATTGAATTCTAACTATATGCAGTTTTGTACAGTAGATGGAAACAAATGAGGTAGTTAGAAATTACTGAACCTTTAGTCATGTTCATGATGTTTAGTTGGTATTGATCAAGTTAAATGAAATTCTCTCTGAAAATGTGCAGCAATTCAGAATGTTTGCCAACTGTTTTATCCTACTATTGTAGCATTTCTCTGAACAGACAGGGTAATAAACTACATGTACATGTATCAAGAAATGGAAAATATATGTAAGCTTCTATATAAATTCTCTAGAAATGTCAATGCATGAGAGGTGAACATGGGGTCACTGTCCCACCTCCGTTGTAGCTACCACCCCATCAATTTCTCCCATCTCCCAAATGTACATCATGTACATGTACAGGTATGTGGTCTTCAGTTCTCTTCAGGGGGCCTAGGTGGCCGAGTGGTTAAGGTAGTTCAACTATCTATATAACAACTGTAGTCTATCACTACTGCAATGTGAGTTCGCGCCCCACTTTGTACATTACAAAAAAGGGTGCACTCGACTTACAATCGTAAGTGATAAGGTATGTCAGTTACCTGTCCAAGGTTGGTGGTTCTCTCTGGATACACTCCGGCTTCCTCCACCACTAAAACTGACCGTCATGAAATTAGCTGAAATACTGCTGAAAGTGACGTTAAACCCCATACCAATCAATCAGTTCTCTTCAGCATGTTCAGACAATACATTCTTCTTTTGGATTAACTTAAGGGTAAGGTTAAGCATATAAATCCTTCACTCAGTCTGTGTCAAAAACTTTTTCATTCACTAGCCCTAAGGGGCTAGTAAGGTCCCGTGTTGTACTAGCCCGAACTAAATTTCACTAGCCCTTACAGAAGATTCTTTGTTAATAAGGTACAATTTTCAATAGCCCTTCAAATTTTTACTAGCCCGAGACTGATTTTACTAGTCTCCGGCGTAGGGCTATTGGCTAAAGGCACAGACTGTTCACTTCAGTTTTTAATTTCAAAGTGAATGTACATTGTACATGCAGTAATAAAAAGGTACTTGGTACAAAAACGTCATGTCATTTCATATTATCAGGTTTAAGTAGTAAGTTATATTTACACTTGCAATCATATTTGAATATGTCATGATCAGTAGCAGGATACATGTACAGATAAGATATGTAAATATAGGATTATTGTAATTGAAAATTAAATAATGTAAATCTAATTAAAACTGGAGGTCTTAATCTGTAGGGAGAATATTTCCTGTGATGTTTTACAATCTACATTTTACAATTCAATAAACCACCAATAGGACACTGTTGTACATGTATGTAAAGCAGATATAATGAGATCATATTTTAAAAGAAGCATGAATAAATTAAAGCATATATAAGATGTTATTATATGTGCAATTACATGTATATTAAATGAGAATTTGGTAGGTAGAAACTTAACTGAACTGCAAAAGTTATTGTAGAGGCTTGTATATAGAGATTAATACATGGCCTTTTCCATATCAGCACGGTTATCATCCCTCGACCCATATCAGCCCTCGGCTAGCACCTCAGGCTGATATGGGGGTTTTGGATGATATCCGTGCTGATATGGAAAAGGCCATGTCTTAATCTGTTTATTATATACTTCTAATTAGGAGTTATCATCACACCCTGGCTGAAATAGCTATATCATTGGGCTGATATGGATATTTCAGAACGAGGTGGTCTGATATGGCCATATCAGACTGGGTATATGATATGGACTGTTAACTTCCGGCTATATTACATATGCAAAACAGAACATATCTTTGCTAAGTATGTAATAAATAAACTTTATTAATGCAGACTGTAACCCATTTGGGTCATAGCATGAAACATGAAATGTGGACAAAATAAACATATGATCAGAATATAATTCATGTAATTACATCAAGTTGAATAAAAATATGACTGTGATTGAGTCTCCTCTCAGTTCTAATGACTGTTTAATGAAAGACGTTACAGTCTTAATTTGTTCGGGTGTTGATGGGTTAAGGAATTTGGTTAATTTTTCTTCTTGATTTAATAGAGAAAAGTTTGTAAATATATTTTTGAAGTATTGAAATAAATATTTCTTTTGTTTGCATTTCTTGTGCAATCAAAGAAAAAGTGATACTCATCTTCTAATATGTTGCAAACAGAGCATAATCTTTGATCTCTCAGGATTTTCATATACAAATGCATCTTCCTATTTTAATTAGGAGCTTATGTTCCCTTATCCTAAATTTTGTTAGAATAATAAGTACATTTTTATCTGGGTGTGACCCCATTTCATTTTCATTTTTTTAGATATATATTTTATTTTTTTCCTCAAACTATTTATTTTGTTTAAAATAAGAGTTTTGTTATAGTCGTTTGATTTTTAGGTCACCTGGCCAAAGGCCATGTGAGCTTTTGCCATCACTCGGCGTCCGTGGGTCGTCCGTCCGTCCGTTAACTTTTATTCAAAGATCTTCTCCTCTGAAACTACTGGGCCAATACTAACCAAACTTGGCCTGAATCATCACCAGGGTATGCTCTTCTTTCAAGTTTGTGATTTTTATGTCCGTAGACCAAACAACATGGCCGCTGTTACTAAAAATAGAACATAGAGGTAAATTGCTGTTTTTTGCAAATTACTGAAATACCATTACAGATATCAAAATTCTGACAGTGATAAAAATGATCAGCATGATGAGATCTACCTGCCCTGCAATTTTGGAGAATATCCGTTTACCCGTCTAGGAGTTATTGCCCCTTTTCCGTAAAATTTTCAGTTTTTCGTTACTTCTGGTCTTATATATTGAAATTGAAAGAAGATAGAAGTAGAGTTTGTTAATAAAAATGGTCAGCATAGTAAGATCTACATGTCCTGCAATTTTGGAGAAAATCTGACTACCCACATAGGAGTTATTGCCGCTTTTTCTTTGAATTTTCACAATGTTTGAACGTTTTTACTTTTATTTCAAAAACTGTTTGAGATAAAGGTTAAATGTGAATTGCAAAAGTTTTGAGGTTTTCCAGAACTACAATTTTTACATATGTCCAGCAGGTTCACATCTCATCCAAGATGGCCACCAGCGGGGAAGATAGTTTAACATAGGACCCTATGGGAAATGCATTCAAAGATCTTCTCCTCTGAAACCACTGAGCCAATGGGGACCAAATTTTGTCACAATAGTCCTTGGGTGGTCCCCTTTAAATTTTGTGATTTTTGCGTTTGTACCTCATCCAAGATGGCTGCCAGCCTGGAGCACAGTTTAACATAGGGACCCTATGGGAAATGCATTCAAATGTCTTCTACTCTGAACCCACTGAGCCAATTGGAACCAAACTTGGTTACGATAGTCTTTAGATGTTTTCCTTCAAAGTTTGTGATTTTTATGTTCATACCTCATTCAAGATGGCCGCCAGCGGGGAACATAGTTTAACATAGGGACCCTATCGGAAATGCATACAAAGATCTTCTCCTCTGAAACTACCAAGCCAAATTGAACCAAACTTGGTCATAATAGTCTTTGGGTGGTCCCCTTTAAAGTTTGTGATTTTTACGTTCTTACCTCATCCAAGATGGCCGCCAGTGTGGAACATAGTTTAACATAGGGACTCTATTGGAAAATGCATTCAAATGTCTTCTCCTCTGAACCTACTGAACCAATTGGAACCAAACTTGGTTACAATTGTCTTTGGGTGATCCCTTCCAAATTTGTGATTTTTAGTTTGTACCTCATCCAAGAATGAAAATGTAACATCTGCTTAACTGATTTATAGTATGAATGGGTGTTCTATAGGTGACAATGAATAAAACCAGTGACCAGGTGAGCAATTCAGGCTCATGTGAGCCTCCAGTTTCTTTTATAATAGATTTGTATTTTTTTTATATATATATGTATACAAATGTATAATCACATTGCATTCAGTGTTGGTAAAGCTTTTATACCTTAGCTTTGTCTAATGAAACTAAACTTGGTATAATATTATTTTGCATGACTTTAAGGCCACATCAAATTAATAAGTACATGTAGGTTCTCTTCCAGGGTCACTAATAATAAATGGGGCAAATGGAAAGTTTTACATTATTTTGTAACACATTACAATGAAAAAAGAAGACTAAATAGGTCTTCATTGTTCATTTTCACCAAAAATAATTTTTTTTTTGAAAATGACCTCCTTCTGGATCTAGCTGGAGACAACTTTTTCCAGGAACCTTAAAAATGAAATCGTAATTTTGAAAGATAAACAATAATATATTGCGAACAGCAGGGATTTAGTGAGGGGAATTTGAGGCATATGCCAGTCTGAAACTCAAATGATAGAATGCTACAATGTATCGACTTGATAATGGTCAATAAGTAAGGTGTTTAAAACCTTATTATACATTGTTATATAAATCTGTTGGGACATTGAAGTTTGTTGACAGAAAGGTATATGAACATTAACATGACTTTTTTGTATGCAAGACATTCTGGACATCAGTACATCTATCAAACAACGAAAGTCTGTTAATTGGTACATTTGTACAAAAATGTACATGAAAACAAAATTTTACAAGTACCGGGATATATGAATGTGCACAATATATTAATGTATTTGTCAAAAGATGCAGTGATCAGTATTTTCCTATAAATGACAATTTTAGGCTTCTGTTCTTGATACTGTATTCATGCATCTTCTGGTAGCCATATATATATCTCATATTTTAGATTTTAGTCAGGTAATCTAAATTATATGTTACAACCAGATTACAAATTTTCCAACTCTGACAGTAATTACTGTCTTTGTCATACTTAATTATGGGTATTTGAAGTAAAAAAGGGTAAAATTACCTTTAAAAACAATATTAATGGTTTGAAATATTATATGAAAGTTAGGACTATAGACCTAAAATAAACATTACACAAGTCTTTTATACTTAGTAAATAATCTGGATAAGTGGATTCATCCAATAATTATATCATTTACATAAAATTCCTATGGGATATCTCAATTTTGTTAGCGAATAACTTCTACATAATGTAAATTTTGTACTTTAAACAAAGTACTGTAAAAATAAATGAATTTTCTGATGAACTTGAATTTTCCACATCAATTAACCAGAAAGACAACTGACCACAGATGAACTTACGTAGACCGTGCTTACACTTACTTCAATTTGAACCGATCTGAAAAAGACCGGTTTGTATTTATATTAAAAAGTGCAAGATCAGTTTCAATCGATCTTTTTGAGAACGGTGGATTTACACTATACAATAAAATTGAATCATTCTTATGTAGATGCATGTGTTCCTTGTAATAGAAATAAATAAAAATACAAAGATAGATAGAAAGATGTGGAAAAGTCAGACAGACGGTGCTTTATACACTGACAATTAGTGTTGGGAATCGGATAAAAAAATCATAATCGATTAATCGGAATAATCGGATGTACCTTCCGATTCGATTATCGATTAAAATTGGATATCTCAATAGTGCTTATAGAGTTTGGTTTTAACCATTTTTGCTGTGCTTTTGTGTTGCATAAATACAAACATATTGATTTTCACTGTCCATCGGAAAATGGATATGTATTTATGACCTGTTGTATTCCCCGTTCATGTGACATACAACAGAGAAATATTTTGAAAACAATTTTAAAAAAGGAATATGCTACTAGTATATTAAGAGAACTCCACTCCTGACAAACAATGTCATTTCTATTTCCCACCCATTCCAGTGTTATCAGACAGAAAAAACTACCCTTTCCTTGAAAAATGTTTAATTTTCTGAAAAATTTAACTGGCATCTGATTATCGATTATTGAAAATCATAATTGATTAATTGATTTCATGTTGAAAATTGATCAATTATCGATTATAATCGATCATCGGAACATCACTACTGACAATTCGTTTAAGAATTCTCCAGGTTTCTTCTCGATGTTTTCTCTAATTATTCCTGCATCCGTTGATCACCAAAAAGTTAAACTATGTAAACAATTTTGCGTGGGTCCAAGCTTCTCCACATTTGTTCTTCACATGTCATATAAACCTTCATTGACACATTTGTGAATACACTATTTTTTCAGGTTCATTTCATAAAGATCGATCGCGATGGATCTTAGCGTTTACACTTGGAAAAAGATCGATCTTTTTGAGACTACGTCTGGATGTGGACTTTTTAAGTCCGATTGAAGATTGATCTAACTCGTTTACACTAAGCAAAGATCGATCTTTTTAGGATCGATCTCATAAAAGATCGATCTTATTTTGCAAGTGTAAACGGGGTCTTAGTTTTTCATCAACTCAAAATGAAATTTCAGGGGCAATTTGAAGTCATGGTTATATATGTTAAATATTTGATAAATGGCCATTCTCAAAGTAACATGCACATTTAAGTCAGTTGATTTGTTTGTTTTGATGCAAACAAATATTAACTTGTCTGTAGTACTTTTTAGCTCACCTGACCCAAAGCTTACGGGTCAGTGTGAGCTATTGCCATCACTTGGCATCCGTCAGTCCTCCATTAACTTTTCACATTTTCATCTTCTCCTCTGTAAGTGTAACTGCGTGGGCAAATTCAACCAAACTTTTACATGAATGATTTATAGAGGGTACTTTACAAAGATTGCTCATTTTGTTCAGATCCTATGGCTGCCAGGGTGGAACTTAGGTTTAACATTGGACCCTATGGAAAAGATCACATTTTCATCTTTTCCTCTGAAGAAAATTCAACCAAAGTTTACAGGAATGATGTATTGAAGGTCCTTTGCAAAGATTTCTCATTTTGTTCTGATCTGACAAAAAACATGGCTGCAAGCGCAGAACTTAGGTTTAACATGGGACCCTATTGGAAAAATGACATTTTTATCTTCTCCACTGAAACCACTGGTTCAACATTGGACCCTATTGGGAAAATGACATTTTCATCTTCTCCTCTGAAACAGCTGAAGCAAATTCATCCAAACTGTACATGTATAGAAGGTCCCTATTTTGTTCCAATCCAACAAAAACATGGCTTCCACCTCTAAACTTAATATATAAAGGTTTAACATTCACATTCACATGTTGAGCGAGTCCTCTGGAATCACTGAAGCAAATTAAATCAAACTTACATTAAGTTTGAATTAAAAACTTGCTCATTTCATTCTAATCTGACAAAAAAAAACATGGCAGCCAGTGCTACATGTAAACTTAGGTCTAACATTGGACCCTATTGGAAAAATCACATTTTCATCTTCCTTTCTGAAACTGCTGATGCAAATGCAACCAAAAATTACAGGTATGATGTATTGAAGGTCCTTTACAAAGATTGGTCATTTGTCTGGTCCCATAAAAAAAACATGGCTGCCAGTATGGAACATCTATTAACATTTATCATTATCGTAAAATAATTATTTTCAACATATGCTCTGAAATTATTGAAGGAAATTTACCTACACATCATGTAAAGATTGCTCATTTCGATCAGATCAGACAAAAATCATGACTGCCAGCCTTGAACATATAGTTTTACATAATGGACTATATGGGGAAAATCATCCTTTTTATCATCTGCTCTGAAAAAATGAAGCAAATTTACCTAAACGGTATTGAAATAATGTATGGCAGGTCCTTTCNTAGTGGAACATGGCCACCATACAGAACATTGAACAATCCAGCTGTTCAGCATTTTGTCAGGTGAGCGATACAGGCTCAGTGTCTGAGCCTCTAGTTTTTCATGACGTCACAATGGTAAATTCGGAAAACAGCAAACATATTTGACGTCATAATTGAATTTCATCCAATCACTTGCCGAGAACAACATTCTCTCTAGAGAGGAGAACAGTATTTCTCCAACCGTTCAAGAAAAGTGAAAACAGGACAGAAATTAGAGAAAAAGGTTTAACATTCACATTCACATGTTGAGCGAGTCCTCTGGAATCACTGAAGCAAATTAAATCAAACTTACATAAGTTTGAATTAACAACTTGCTCATTTCATTCTAATCTGAGCAAAAAAAAACATGGCAGCCAGTGCTACATGTAAACTTAGGTCTAACATTGGACCCTATTGGAAAAATCACATTTTCATCTTCCTTTCTGAAACTGCTGATGCAAATGCAACCAAAGTTTACAGGTATGATGTATTGAAGGTCCTTCACAAAGATTGCTCATTTGTCTGGTCCCATAAAAAACATGGCTGCCAGTATAGAACATCTATTAACATTTATCATTATCGTAAAATAATTATTTTCAACATATGCTCTGAAATTATTGAAGGAAATTTACCTACACATCATGTAAAGATTGCTCATTTCGATCAGATCAGACAAAAATCATGACTGCCAGCCTTGAACATATAGTTTTACATAATGGACCATATGGGGAAAATCATCCTTTTTATCATCTGCTCTGAAAAAATGAAGCAAATTTACCTAAACTGTATTGAAATAATGTATGGAAGGTCCTTTCCAAAGATTGCCCATTTCAATTGGATCTGATACAAATCATGTATGCCAACTCAACATAAGACCCCATAAGTTTTGGTCATCAGTATTTGCATGCATAGAAACATTTTGTCAGTTGAGTGATACAGGCTCAGTCCCTGAGCCTCTAGTTAGAAAATGTTATTTTTTCTTAATATGAGCTCTTCAGATTTCCAGTCAGTTGAAGGTAGAAAAACATTTCCACTTCCTGGTTTTCAATTCTAACCAATACTGAATACTTAAAAATGCATGCCTGACTCTAAAAGCAAAATATGTATAGGGACCTAAGGGGAGATATTCCTGTACTTGCTCCTAAAGGAGCCAAGGCCTACCAGAGACTTTGTTTCCTTTTTCAAAGATGCCCAATGTTTTTGGGAAGATGAAAATCTAATGGAAACCAAAAAAAGTTGGATTACATTTTACTTAAACAGGATATGTTTTAGTACATGTTTTATATTTCTGAAATTAGTTTACTGAGGGAAACAGCTTGCATTTGGAGACTAAAACAGAATACAGGCATTCTAGGTTATATAATTAATTTCACTCAAAAACAAAATGTGTTTGTGAAACACTTAATATGCCCCCTGTATCTCTCTGTACTTCAAAGCCAAGTTTTGACCTCTCAGTCTCTGTCACCTTGACCTTTGTCCAGACTTTTTTGCATATTTATGTTCCTCTTGACTAGATCTACAGTGAGTAGTATACCTGAAAGTACATGTATGAAAATTCTATCTTACATACCGATAGTTCAAAAGTTATAGCAAAGGTTAAAGTTTTGGACACACAAACAGACACACATACAGATAGAACAAAACAATATGTCCCCATCTTCAATCTTGGGGCATAAAACTGTTGTACAAAATTTTTATTTGGTACACAAGTTGACAGACAATAATACATGTACCAGGGAACTGTGAATAAATTAAATTTTATGTCAAAAAGGAATAATGATATGTAAATGTTGTAGTCTTTGAAAAATATTAAAGACATTTTGAATTAAATGAAGCTGTGGCAAAAAACTGTTTTAATGTTATTGTCAATTCATGTTCAAAATTATTCTTATATATTGAAATACAGATGTGCACACATCTGGGAAATTATACTGCATTTGCAAAGAAAATGCACTTGTTGTATTATAAAAATAATTTCTGTAATTGCCCAATAGACATTTTATGTTTAGAAAAAGGCAAAATAATACATCTTGTAGAAAGGGGCAGAAGGACCTTGTACTGGATGCCGAGATCAACCATTTTATTCAGCGGGAATTCGGGATTAATGCTTAACGGGATCTGGGATTTGTTGTCATTTTTCGGGAATCGGGATTGACAATTTTATTTTCTCAGGAATACGGGATTTTACAGTTATTTTGATTCCGGGACCATACCCCCTTACCCACCCTCTGTAGACCATTTTATAGGTACATCAGGAGTGCAGTCTTAGACCCATGCATTTACTGTATATAGATTCCTTAGACCTTTGAAAATTTTGACAAATCAGATGCATTGCAATTTCCAAAACTTGCTGGGTCTACTTTTATAAATATTTTTAGGTAAAAGTTGACAATTATCATAAACTAGATCAAAATATTTTATGACAACATTGCATAGTGGAGGTGTTTTTATTACCTCAAAAACACTTTACAATTAGGTACTTAAGTTCACTTTAAATAAGTATTGATCAGCTGATGGTGTTAAAGATATGATATAGCCTTAGGATATACTTTTACATATATTTTGTACATATGTATAGTACGGGGGTTGTAAGTTTGATGTACAATAATAATGCCAAAAAAAAATCTTTTATAAAATGTACATTTTGAATGAATTGTCCAATGACAAAATCTTTTCATGTCATGTACATGTTCTAAGGGTAAAACAGTTTTCCCTGACTGCAATTAGTAGTACTTTTTAAAAATATAATTTACTGTACATTCGAAACTGGATTAGTCGAAGTTGAAGGTACCATACAAAATTGTTCGAGTTATCTGAGGTTTGAGACATCCGAGTTTGAGATTTACACATACTAGTACATTCTTGTTACAACAGAGATTGGCAGTCATGCTGTTTTATGTTCATTACCAGGTTGATGGCCACGTACAAAATCGAGGATACCGTACATGAAAAAATAGAAAAAATTATTTTACCGAAAAAAAAACATTCATACACTTCTTGTTTTTATATATTGGCAAACAAACATATTAGATATGATTTATGCAATTTGATCTCAACTTTAACACATCAGGGTACATTTGCATTATAAATTTGTCATGGGAAAACAAATTATATTCTAGTGATCCGAGGATTAAATTAATCAGATTTCGAGTTAATTCAGAGGTTAAAAATGCATAAATCAAAGAGGAATTTTGCAGAGACCTACCATTCACTTTGACACATCCGAGATTTCGAGACAACCGAGTTCGACATAGCAAGGTTCGACTGTATATTTGTATATGTTATCATTTCTTTATTAAATGTTCAGAATAATTTTTAAAAAAGCTAGATATTGTGCATTAGTGGGTTCATATTTCAATGTGCTGAACTGTGTTCATTGTACATGTACATGAACAGTAATTTGAATTTTGAACAGAACTTTAATTAATTCAATTTTTGTAATGGATTTTTTATAAGAATTAAAGATGATGCTATTATTTTATGGTTGTATGATTTCTGAGCTTACAGATTCTGATGTGGCCAAAGTCACACTATTACAAAGAACCTTTGATTTATCAATTTTAGGTTCTAATTGCAAATAACACACCATAATGGACCTGCAAGGGACTGCTTCAGACTTAAATACTAGAACATATATACAAATTATGCTTTACTGTTCATTATCATCTAAATTTAAGTAAGCTGGATTTCTGATGTTTTATGCTTTAACTTTGATATCTTTGGGACTGTAAATATGGTGTGGTGTTTAAAATTCAACATTTTTCATAAAAAAACAAATTGAAATTTGGTTTATTGTGCAAAAAAAGTTATTTCCTGTTAATTGTAAATTTACCAAGGAGTTATGTTGTGTAACTTAATATTTCCTTCAATATGACTTTTAAAATAGATATTTGACCAAAAAAAATGTAATATCCTTGTCTTTTGTCATTGAAAAAATTATGAGAATTTCAAGGTCATAATTCAGCTGTATAATTTTGAATGACTTTCTTGTTGAGCTTGTCTTTTGTTTGTTTTCAAACTATGCATTAAATTAAAATTTGGAGATTTTGTGTCGAAAGATTATTAGTTTGAACTACCGGTAAATAGAAATTTAGAATTTAAACATTCTGAAAATATATTACAAAATGTAAATTCATATTGAAATATTTTGATTTGGAATTACTGTTTTTGTTTCTTTTATATGTATCATTTAACAGGTACAGATCACAATCAAAACTATTTAAACATTTAAAAAAATGTTTTTTTATTGTCACAGGACAGAAAATAAATATTTCATTAGGCTGTGAGGTAATGAACTTTAGACATTTGTTTAAAATATACCTGGGTACATGAAATATGTATACACTGAAACTGAAATGTCTATAGAAGGTATATTTTGTGCATTAATTAACTTTTTTACTTGTCCACAACAAAATGTTGTATAAACTGAGATATTTATAATCATGACTGCCAGGACCCTTTTATTTGTGCACATCAATACTCTTGGTTTTCATATTTTTCAGTACTCTGTTGGTACTTAAAATTCTGGTTTCACAGTCCATGCATTTAAAATCTAGGGAAATATGCATTTAGTTTGAAACTTAATTTAGTGATTTTAGCAAACCACAAAATCTATGAAAATAGAAACCCCCAAGAACAATATTGCTTTCACAGTATTATGAAAGAACCTCATGTAATATATCTGATAGAAGTAATCTTGAAAAAAATGCTTAATTAATATCTTTTGAAAATATTATTGCATTTTTAAATTCACCTTTTACATGCATATCCACTGCACCTAAAGTATGAATAATAATAAATTGCTGCAAATATTGATGCACATATATTACATAAAATTATTCATTAAGCTAAATATACTAGATATGATTAATTATATGATTGCAGATATTGTCCCTATGAGGAAAGGTGTAATGACATACACTAATTCACCTTCTTTTTAATTTGTCATTGATAATTAGGGGAAATAACTCAACTTCATTTATGAATGGTTAGTCATCTGTCATTTTGTCTTTATAGCTTACAAATAAAAGTGGCATGAAAATCATTGTTATGTTTGTGGTAAATAAGAAGATGGATGACATAGTTGTTGTGTATTTGTATACAGGGTGGGGAGGAGTACAGACTACAGTATCTGTATTTTGTAACAAGATTGATATACTATTCTTATAATCATGATAATACTTTGCCATTTTTCTGAAAGCTTGCTTTTGTTGCTAACACTTTCCAGGCTGATGATGCCTTTTGGCATCGTGGACCCTGTTGTTACTTTTATGTCCCTCATGGTATTACATACATGCGAAATTGAAGCTTAGCTGGCATGACAGACAGAAGGGTACTGTAGCTAAACAAATAACCCCAATAGGATGGAGAATGTAAACTGTTTGAGTTGCAGGTACCTATTTAGTACCCATGGAAAGCCAAAATTCGTAAAAAGTGAGATTTTAGTGAGGGTTGGGCTGTCATAGACCCCCAGTACTTCAAGACCTGCAGCAGAAATGTAAAGTTCTGGGCTTTTTTGTTTACAGAAAAGGTATACAAATGTGCCAGACACCAAGAAAAAATTTTAAAAAATTTTTGGAATTTTTTACACCAAGTTGTAAGCAAAAATTGCAAAAATCGGCATTTTTGCCACTAAGGGTCTATGAAACTGTGACTCTCCTGTTATAGATCGAAGACTTTTCATGTCTCTTATGCTCAATACCAAACAGGACTTGCCACTCTATATGTCTGCGCAATACAACTTGCCTAACTCATTTTAACAGGTTTCCATGACAACTTGAATGTCACAAAATGACAAAAATTGCCGTTTTTCAGCAGGGGTACCTGCACTTGAGCCCACCCCCCTTCGTTCATTTATCAGTATTAAGATGCTGGCAAAGTTGCATTGAAAAATTTCAACTCATTTGCATTTCATTTGCATAAGTTTGCAAAGTTTTGAAAACTAGGAATTGTACAAAATTAATTCCTCCTGGAAAGTGCTAAATAATTATTGATGTGACAACTGCCTTGTACTAGTATGCAGAATAAACAAAAAAAAAATTACATGCTCCCAGTTTTTTGCAATTTGCCATCTTTATTATCTTTTATTTCATAATTACCTACAGTACAGTTGTCCATTTCTTTGACTTTCTCAGCTAGACCAATAACCTGTCATTAAAATATGTTTCCAAACTTTGAATTATTAATCATTACTNTTACTAGCTATAAAACCATGTAGAGATGTCAACCAACCCACCTAACTTTGAGCAAGGCAAAATATTTCAAATTATTTGTATACTATTGAACTTGAAGCTTTTAGAAGTGGTTGTGGAGTCATGGCGCTCAAAGCTTGGAAATGTCTTAAAATTAAAATTTTACAATTGAGGTAAAGAAATGTTTTTAATTCATTACTCAGCTGAATGAGAATGCATGTTTCTGTGGAATAAATATTTGTCTATCTGTTGGATTGCAAAAAACTTTAACATTGTGTGTACCTTTGAAATAATTGATACCGCTTTCATACTTTGCATTTGTATTCCTTGTGGATGATAAGAGAATACTGGACCTCATAACCTTAACCCTCATATGATGGATGTTTTGATAAAAGAAAATTATAAACTTTTAACATTTGATACATCTTTTGAATGTTATTTGATAGGGCTTTGATATTTTACATGTGTATTCCTTGTGCCTCAACCTTTGAGTTGGTATTAGAATATTTGTCCTCTTGTTCATTACCTAAGTGGCATATATGAAAAAGAAAGGAAATGGGGTAAATGTCAAGGAGACAACATCCCATATTCAGCTTAAAACAACCAAAAACAAAGCATCTAGGGGTCACCATATGTCTTCAATACAGTGAGAAACCTCACACCATATAGCAAGCCCTAAATGGCCCCAAAAAGGTAAAAAAGTGAATAATTCAATGGAAACAAACCACATCCAATAACCCAAATATCAAGAAACTAAAATTTTATAAGAAGACAAGGACAAGCCAATGGCCAACATATTCCTGACTTGGGACAGGCCCAAAAATTTCGTTGGGGTTAAACTTGTTTTCTTGGATCCGAACCCTCCCCCCTTTGTGTGGTGAATGGCTAAAAAATAAATACACAAAAAGACTCGCAGTAAAAATCAAACTAGAAAAAAGTCCAACTTATCAAGACGAGTACCCTTACAATGAAGTACATAAAACATGAAGACAATACACACAGGTACTGCCCGGACAAATGCTCGCAGTTACTGACAGCTAGCTAAGGACATAATTTCTGTTGACTATGATATCAAGCCTTCTTACATATGAAACGTCAATTGAAATACTTCTAAATAGATTTAGTATAACAACATCATCAATTATGAAAGAAGAACATGATATTGTGCAATGTCAAATACTGCCAATATGAAAATATTTTCTGAAAACTTTAACAATGGGCATATTTTTCAAAGTGTTAGAGATACATATGTAGTGCTGTTCTTTTTTCAATGTTAAGATTGATACCAGAATATTTGACCTATTGACCTTGACCATTGCATGGGACTTCATGTGCTGACGAGCCAAAATTGCTTTGGAGATAAAAAGGGAGTTAAATCAAATTGATGTGAGGACCAAGAAGTTTGAAATGCTTTGAAGTTAAATAACATAGTGAAATTTTTTTATACATTACATACAGGGAGCTATAGACACAATTAATCCTCTGTGAGAAATGTTTCTGGATACTTAGTTTCTGAATTTCTCAAAAGCACATTCTCAACATTTCTTCTTCTTGACTGCTACTTTGGGACATTAAGCCCTCCCGCCTCGATTTTTTTCAGCTGCGTCAAAAAATGTTATTTTGATTTGTTCTCCAACTCCAATTTTGGTAAATTTCTTTCAAAATAACAGCAATTTCACAAAAGTTGATTAAAAATATAGCACAAAATTTGCCCACCCACCCCAAATTTTGAGGAAAAATGGATGAGAATCTAGGAATTATTTTGTTATGGCCTTAGTGTTGCCAAACACATCTTGTTTCACATACAACATTCAGGGATGTGATACTTCCGCGGAATAGCGGATTTCCGCGGGTCGGATACTGACCGATTCTGTTATTATATGTATTTTTATACTTCCGCCAGGCTGATTTCCGGTTATTTCCGCGGGTCATCAAATGTATGAATCTCATCCCTGAACATTACAGTTTAGGACATATTTAGAAAATATTCAAAATAACGAAAAGTTTGCTTTTATATTAAAAAATGTTCAAGTGTATTTCATTGAAACAGAGTTGTGCATATGAATTTACATTGTACCAAAAGATGAGTTACCAGATCTACTTCAGATTAGAAGAAGTCTGGTGTTATGCAATAAAAAGATGTGCACAGTGAAAAAAAAATGGCTTATTAGAGATGGCTATCATTTATAAATGTTTTAAATACATGAAGATCTAGAAACCATCTGCCTTTATCTTCCAAACACATCTTGACTTTCAGATTTAGCTTTTTACAACCCAGATAGATAAACAAAACTTTTACATATGTTTTCTTGATTAAAAAGTAATCCCACAGTTGTTGAATTTCGTTCTTTTGTAATTCATAAAAGTAGTAAACATT
>MJUU01019710.1:30833-57815 GCA_002080025.1 Modiolus philippinarum
TATCAGAACATGTTGCAGATGTCAATTATTTACCTGACATTCGTCCTGTTGGCTGAAAAATTTTGCCAGACAGACTGAAGTTTTGTCTGATATATCCTTCAGTCAGGCAGTTTTCGATGTGTCTAATGGTAAAATTTTTGTAACATCATTATGACCTTCAGTACAAATGTACTATCAAAAGAAGAAACAAGGGATTAAAGTGCACAATTTACCAGACAACACTTTTTTGGTTCAGCCTAGAAAATGCATACTTTACTTGTCTGAAGGGAAAAGTGTCATCCCATGTTAATTTCACGTCTTTTCTAGTTATTTTACTTCCATTGACATAAAACCAGAACACAGAAGTTTCGGTCTGGTAAAAGTTGATTCGGTCTGGTAAATTTTTCGGATTCACCAGACCGAATGTCCTGTAAAAATTTTCAACTTTCGTATTCACTGCTAATTTTGGTAAATTTCCTGAAACCATCAAAGACCTACTGTTTTTTGGAATTCTACCTAGCAACCATATCTTTTTCAATTCCTTACAGTAGTGAAGATCATTTTCAATAATCAGAGTGCAAAAGACTGATTCTAATTTTGGTAATTTTTCTGAAACTCTCAAAGACCGCTTTCTTTTTGGAATTTTACCTAGTAACCATATCTTTTTTGATGCCTCATAGTATCAGTGATCATTTTCGATATTCAGATTGCAAAAATTTTTTATTCTAATTTTGGTAAATTTCCTGAAACTCTCAAAGACTCATTATTTTTTGGAATTCTTCATAGCAACCATATATCTTTCAGTAAAAATGATGATTTTCAACAAATCTAAAATTTTGGTAAAGTTCCTGAAACTCTCAAAGACCCATTATTTTTTGGAAATCTACCTAGCAACCATATCTTTTTGGTGTTTTACAGTTATGATGATTAATTTAGTTTCAAAAACACTTTTCTTTTTTTACAAGGGGAGGGGTCCAAAAAGGGGAAGCTGGGGGATCGCAAGCTTTGATTGGCTGTTTTTCATTTTCAATGAAAAGTTTTATGTCATTTTTGAGGCATTGAAATATTAGAGAAATTACTTGTCATATTTCAGTAAAGCTATAATGGAAGTGTAACCCAGATTTTATATTAAAAATGTTTTAAGTCTACATCTGTTGGAGCCTTCTCTTCAAAACACAATTTAGTTTTAAGTTTTGATGGGATAATAGTTCTCAAATTGAAACCTATTTCCGCTGAGATGATTCTGCATTGTACACTGACAATAGTACTCACCTTGAGCTAGGTATTATAGGCAATACACTATTGTAGAAAATGTAAATTTTGTTTGATTTTCAGATGAGTTGTCAATAAAAAATCAATTATGTAATTATTATAAGAAAATATGAAAGTTGGTTGAACTTTGTGAACTTTTTTTCCTTATTTATATGTACATGCATTGTGATTTTGATATTATATTTAAATTTTGTAGTGATAATTTTACAACAGTGACAAGCAAGATATATCTGTACATGTTTAGTTTGTGGTGTAAAAAAATGGTGTACTTGAAAAACCAGTCTTGTGGAAATATACATCATAGGGGAAAGTGAAATTTACAACACAACTTTTTATGTACATTTTCAAGAAGAATTTTGATTAAATATCATATAAAAATGATTTTTAATGTGACTTGACAAATGTAAATAAGTACGAAAAAGTACATATGTATATGAACTTTGATGTTTTCATGTTATGCTTGTATGGTGTCATAAAATATTAAAGGCATAGTTTGAACAATGACAGACCAAAGGTGGGGGGGAGTGGATTGAGGATATATTCAGGGGTGATGAGTCAATTTTGTTTCCCTTGGACAATTGCAATTTAAAGAAGGTGACAGGCAGAGTTTTGGGGAATGTGGATATATCTTAAATTACAAGTCACTTTTTCTGAAATAAGGATTACCTTACATTCAAAAATAAAAATGTTATACTAAATATTACAGAAAACTGCATGATTGACAAGCAATCCTTGTATATGCATTCTATATTATATGGAAACAAAAATGTGGCTATTTAGTAGAAAAAAATTTGTTGACTGATTTGAATGAAGATCAGGGAGGACCATGTTAAAATAAACTAATGCACAAATTGATTGTGCCAAAATAAGAACATAAGTAAAGAACATTTGTTTACACTTCATTCAGTATGTAAATTATTGGTAGGTACATGTAGATTAAGCTTATTACTACATGAACAAACACTTATTTTATACCATAGGTTTAAGTGACATTACTGAAATTATGTATTGGTTTTATAAGGTTTTCTTTTGTCATCAACTAAAGATGGTCACATCTCATCTCATAGTCTGTTGTGTAATTCATTTGTTTGACATGTGTTACTGTGATAGAAATAAGAATGTTATAATAGTGGGCTCCAGTAAGCAGAATTTCTACTATAATTAAAAAACTTCATTTATTTGACATCCTCATATTATGTTTTTATGCCCCCGCGACTAAAAGTCGGGGGGGGGGGCATATTGTTTTACCCTTGTGTTCATTTGTTCGTCTGTCCGTACAAATAAAAACACAACTTTTGATGTTTATCAGGCACTTTGCAAGCAAATTCCAACTACGGTACTTCAAAGGAATCTAACTAACAATGAGTAGATGTACACACTCACATCATTTGGAATTTTCTAAATGGCTGCCGTTGCCATGGAAACTGAAAAAAGGCGGGAAAATTCAAAGTGTCTCAAATTGGATGAAACTTTATTTGCAGGTTGCCTAGCACCCATAGAAAAGATTTTTGGGCTCAGAATTTTCAAAATGGTCACCATTGCCATGGAAGCTGAAAAAAAGGCGGGAAAATTTAAAATGCCTCAAATTGGATGAAACTTGACAGAAAGGTTGGCTACCACAAATAGAAATAATTTTAGGGCTTACCACATGGAAATATGGTTGCTGATCAAAATATTGAAAGGAAGATAATTCAACTGTATATTTCATAATGTCCATACTTGTACTGTCAGTAAGCGGGGGCATAATTAGTTGCCATTCGGCGACAACTCTAGTTAAAGTATGGTACCTGATTAATATGCCATCTAAGTGCTGATGTGGTGCACTAAGAGTGTTTCTACATGTAAATGCACCTTCAGTGTAAAATGAAACTGTTTGTTGTCAGACAAAGTAAATCATGCAATTGTTATCAAAGTTCAGGAGAAATATAACTTTCTTCTGGTATTTATTTCCTTTCCAGTAGGCCTTCAAAATAGAAATTTATTGGTACATAATGTTGATTAGAAATTTACATCAATTGACAAGAAATTGATGGATGTATTGTTATTCAAGTTATGAATCATTATCTATGATTGAACTTCCCCCAGATGTTTTATCTAGACAATAAATACTTGAAAAGGTATATCACCAAGAATAGATTACCTCGACAGAATTCAATTTAGTGATTATGACTTTATTGGCGGAGGTTTACTTTGATTAAAATTTTATCATTGTCGCTTTACTGGCATAATAGTGATAGTTTTACCCCATACAAACTGTCACCTGATCGGGGAATCAATACCGTAAAATAATAAAATGGGTTTGATATTATAATGCATATTATAGGCAAGTATCATTCAAGGTTGTTCCAAGGTGTAAAGTGCTCAAATTGATTTGTTCAATGGGAGTGGTAATCTTATGAAATTTGGGCCATGATTTAAGCTTACAGAAAAAAGTTTGGAAAGTTTATTGGTAAAAAATTACTTCCAGAATTGGGCAGAAACCTTTAGGATTTCATTTACAACAAGCTAAAGACTGTCATTTGAAATATGTGAAATGAAGCAGGAAAGTCAAACAATATTCCTCATAACAGAGGGGACATTTTATACATGTACACAAAAAGGATGGAAAGCAACTTTGCATGAAAATTAAGAAAAAAACCACATTTAACTAATTCTAGCTTTTTGCATGAAAACAAACTAATTTTTACAATACATGGCAAGAAAGTAGATTTTGAGTTGGCCATTTCTGCAGTTTATATCTAATCAGACAAGTATATAGATTTAAAAGACCAGCCACCAAAATTTGCAAGAAATGTTTTAAGAGTACAATAATGGCCAAAAGATGTCACAACACTGTCTTGACAATGAGCTTCCTATACTGACATACAAGGACAACATCAGTTGATATTTTGCTATTACTGAAACTTGAAGTAATTATATAATCAATCATCAGTTAATTGCTAATACCTAATGGTTATTTTGATGGAAATCCATTTTGTCAAGGAAATTGTGTTAATACATGCATGCAATACTTAAGTCAATAACTGATTTACAAAAAATGTTAACCTTGCATTTACTTTTTGAGTCTTTCTTTTATACAGTTTTGTTTTTAAAATGATATACTTCAATATACAGTTAAACTTCAATGGCTCAAACTGCAATTACTTGAACACCACGGATGTCTCAAACCCCTTTTCTGGACCCTTAGTTTGAATTTAAACACAGTTCAACTGTCCTTTGGGTATTTAAGCCATCAGAGTTTGGCTGTTAATTCAAATTCTAATGCTTTTAGATTTTCATTGTCAATGGGTAAAATCCATATTTTACCCTCAAAACTAATAGCAACTTGATTGCACATATCGATACCAAAATTCCTGATATTTAAAAATCTAATGATATTTTTTGGATTTGGATTTGTATTAAAGATAATCACACCACTATCGACCAAGTGCGAAGTTTTTGGATTTGGATTTGTATTAAAGATAATCACACCACTATCGACCAAGTGTGAATCGATGGGATCATTATCAGAGTCGAAACAATGGATGCGATTCCGATAAAGGAATTATTACTGTCATAAAATCAATAATGTTTACGACAGTACTAATGATTTTTACAACAATCGCATACAGTGTTTTGACTATCATAATGATCTCGTCGATTCGCACTTGGTCGATAGTGCACATGGTATTTTAGGATCTTCAGGTGTAAATCTAAGATAAAAATGTCCCAAATATCAGTCTTCTGACTCTGCTAAGGCGTCGCCAGAAAACTAAACTTGTGACAGTAAGATCTACGATTTACCCCTGCAGTTCATAAAATAAAACATGGTCATCTCTTAATTTAAGTTCGTTTGTTGGTTGTGGAATTAGGAGAATTGATTTGTACAAGCAAATGGTTTTTTACTGAAAGCCTGAATTGTTCATAAAAATGGGTAAAGAACTTGGCCTAAAAACAAAAAAAAAAAAGAAATCAAATACATGTATTGATTGAATTGAGAACATGTTAGATGAGAGGTAAATTAAGTAAGGTCATTTCACATGAAAGATATGCAGTAATTATCTCCATTATCAATAGCATGGGTTGTGCATTTGTAGCACTTTTTCTAGTGTCTGTCAATTTAACACTCTTTACTGGCTCTCATTTTGCCTGTTCGCTTTCTTGGACACTTAGGGAATGTAAAACTCATCATAAGGTTACGATTTTTCATCACTGACGTTAATTAACTATTGTACAACATAGTAATTACATAACTTCAGTGATATAAATAGATTTATGAATGTGTCATGTACCATCTGTTTTATAGTCGGAAAGTAATATTTGTGGTATCTTTGAAATCTTTCATCATATGCTTTATGTTTTGGCTGGGAGCAAGACAGAAGGGTATTGATATCTCTCAAGTTACGCCATGGGTATAAATTTTGTTGCTTCAGTGTAGTTATGCAATTCATGCAACTTGAACCGTTTTGTAGCCACAAAATGAAAAATGATTGAAGTTATTTTCTATCTACAGCATTTACACATATTTCGATTCATGGACTTCCAAACATTTTGATTTGATCTGCACTGAAGAGATATAAGTTGCTGAAATGGCCATATGCACAGTAACTTCTGTTCATGTAATTTATAGTGAATACAGAAATACTGTATCTTTCCAAATTGTTCTTTCAATCACTATTTTTTTGGCATCCTATAATCTTTACATCTTGACCCTCATCATTGTAAGTGATGGTACATGACACAAGTATAATATTTTTGAGTAGCAGCTGCTTCTTTGTATTCCTAAATGAAAGCTCATTAAACAGGTGATCCTTCAAACATGTCTACTGAAATATTTCTCTAATTACCAGAATGTAATTATTATTATAAACCTTTGCTCCAATGGGGTCAGTTAATGAAATAAAAGGGACAACAGGAAACACCTACAATGGCTGAAAATGATAATTACATGCCACAATCTGCTAGGGATCTACACAGAAAAAACACAAATAAGACGAGACAAACGTAAACGTAAACAAAGATAGGAACTCGGGACAACAGGACTTGGTACCGGCTCTAGCAAAAGCCAGCGGTTTATGGGTACCCAAACCTCCCCTTTATCTGTCCCGTTTCCCTATAGTATAGTTAACATACGAATAAAACCCATTACAGGTAGACTACTAACTCCATGACCACAATCTTGAAAGGTGAGAATATGACAATACGTAATTTTAAAAGATGGGTCAAGGGGTGCTCGCCGCTAATCTGCCGGCTAGCTAAAGGAGCCTAGTCTGCTGGTAGAACACTGTCGCACTACGGAAGAAAAATCAAACTCAAAACTTCCCGCAGTTTTTAGTCAAGAATCATCATATATTTCAGTAGACATCGGCAGTAAGTCTTGTTTGTTTTGAAATATTTAAGGTCACAATAACATCATCTTCATAGTTTCTTCAATGAAGATAGTGTTAACGACCAATCAGTAGATCTAGCTAGATCAATCAAACAATAGCATGGACTGAAAATAAACAAAAATGCTGATTATGAAGTTTTTAATTGTTTTTCAGTGGAAAATTTGCCATTGTGAAGAAATGTGTATGTAAGAAAACAAATGTTGAATATGCAGCAAAATTCATACGGAAAAGACGAGGTGGTGGGAGGCGTGGGGCCAAAATGGAAGACATTAAAAAGGAAGTGGATATTCTGTGTCAGATTGATCATCCTAACATAATACAGCTATATGAGGTGTACGAAACAAGACTGGAAGTTATACTGGTGCTAGAATTGTATGTATTAAGAGTTCTTTAGTTGTCAACAGCAAGGTATTATTGAGAATTAATGACAATATCGAGAGGATATTCCTATTGCCCATCCCTTTATTCAATTTTTGATTAAAGTACTAGTTTTGAAATAGTTTTTCAGTAGTAGTAGAACTACATGGTGAATTAACCAAATGAACAAATAAAAGGATGTGAAGCAAATG
Organism: Modiolus philippinarum; assembly: GCA_002080025.1. Classification (NCBI taxonomy): domain Eukaryota; kingdom Metazoa; phylum Mollusca; class Bivalvia; order Mytilida; family Modiolidae; genus Modiolus; species Modiolus philippinarum. Next base: position 38,023 of record MJUU01019710.1, read on the forward strand.
TACATGGAAAAACAAATTACAAAGTAAGGATAAGCAAATGGAACAATGCTTCAGTTATTGTTCTGTCGTCTTGAAGTCATCATGTGGCCTTCAACAATGAATAGACTGATTCCTCATGTCCCTAGCATCAGCTTGAGCTGATTCACTTACTAGATGTCAAACAATATGGAACTAGCTAGAATGGAACAATTTCATCTATGTGAAGGAAGTCAAACAATAATGGGGAAGAAGAAGAAAACTTGCCTAAACAGAAAAAAAATGAGCAGACTACTTATATATAAGATTAGGCTCTCTCATTACATGGTCAAATTTCAAACTTCATGAAAAATGCTAGAAAAGTCAATAACTAACTCACGCAGAAATTATGTTTAAATATTTTAAATGCAGAGATAAGGATTCAATTTTTCCAATTAGAGGCTTCAGTCTCAAAAAAGGAGTACATAGGACTTTTCTTTTAATCTTCTGTTGTATTTTATCAAATGAAAACAGATATCTGCCTGAATATTTCAGAGTATCTGGAGGAGAGTTATTTGATTATATATCTGAGAAGGACCATCTTAGTGAAGAAGAAGCCTCTGCATTTATCAAACAGATACTAGATGGGGTGGAACATTTACATAGTAAAAACATAGCACATCTTGATTTGAAGGTATATATACTCACGGGTAAAAAATCAATATTTCTTAAATTACTTAGCAAGCCGGGAAGCACTTCACAAGAATTGTCTCGCTGTAAATCTGTATACCTGTCATCTCCTCAAATAAACAAGATGTGTTATGACACATCCACGGTAAAAAAGAAATTGACATTTGCAGTATTTTCTAAATTTCACAGACTATGTATCTTATGCTGCAAACTAGGGCTCACCAAACTGGGCAATTAGGGCGATTAAGTCGCCCTGTTGTGCCTCAAGTCGCCTAAAGTTGCCTCCAAAAGCGATTTTAAGTCGCCTGAGCATTTTGACACTTCTAATTATAACCCTTTCTATTTCCGGTAATAAGGAAGTAAATTGTTAAGATTTCTAATGCTTATTCCTGTGTTTGCAAAGCTCAAAGATTGTTTACATCATCTCATGGTTTTAAAATCAAGACTGTTTGACTTTGTAGTATACATTTATTAAAAAAAATTCATTAGAAATTGTCCTAAATATTTACGTTTCAACTACAGTTCAAACCGAAAGTGGTCTATATAAAGAATATCCACAAACGTAAACAATCTATTTATATCCCTCTAATATTTGGAGAACCATTCGAAAAAAGAATGAAGCAGATTAGCAACTGTCTCTTGAGCAACTGAGTGATAAACTACCCATTTACTAAAGAGGATAAATAAAAGAAAATTTATGTCATGTAAATCTAACCTAAATGCAGGAGCACCTCCAACCATAAGCTTATTGATGAAAGAAACATAAAATTGATAAGTAGCTAAAATCATATTTTTATGCCCCCGTGAATCGAAGATTTGGGGGGGGGCATATAGTTTTTGGTCTGTCTGTCTGTTTGTCTGTTTGTCCACAAAAAAACTTTAACATTGGACATATCTTTTGAATGGTAAGTAATAGGGCTTTCATATTTTGCATGTGATTCCTTGTGGCAAGACCTTTCAAACGATACCAAAATTTTGGACCTCGTGACCTTGACCTTGGCATGTGATGAACTTTAAATTAAAAATAATAAACTTTAACATTGACTATATCTTTTGAGTGCTAAGTGATATGGCTTTCATATTTTGCATGTGCATTCCTTGTGGCAAGACCTTTTAATTAGAACCAGAATATGTGACCTTGACCTTGGCCTGTGAACAAGTGCATAAAAAATTTAACATTGAGTATATCTTTTGAATGGTTAGTGATAGGGCTTTCATATTTTGCATGTGTATTCCTTGTGGCAAGACCTTTCAAACGATACCAAAATTTTTGACCTCGTGACCTTGACCTTGGCATGTGATGGACTTTTAATAAAAAATAATAAACTTTAACATTGGCTATATCTTTTGAGTGGTAAGTGGTATGGCTTTCATATTTTGCATGTGCATTCCTTGTGGCAAGACCTTTTAATTAGAACCAGAATGTGTGACCTTGTGACCTTGACCTTGGCCTGTGAACAAGTGCATAAAAACTTTAACATTGAGTATATCTTTTGAATGGTTAGTGATAGGACTTTCATATTTTGCATGTGCATTCCTTGTGGGAAGACCTTTCAGTTGGTACCAGAATATTTGACCTCTTGACCTTGACCTTGACTTACGACCATATTTAAAAGGTTTAACATTTTACAGTCTTTTGAATGGTAACTGGCCAAAGGGGAGATAAGTCAAATTGATATGAGGAATGGCTGCAATATTTTGATGACATTGCGTCAAATTTTATATGTCTATTTTATATATATATAACAATGAAGCCTTATCTAAAGAATTTGTAATGAAAAAAGATCTTGTCGAGTTTCTTCACTTAAAATTTTAATATGATAAATGTTAAGTAATAGGGGTTTTCTATTTCAAAGGTGTATTAATGATGATTTGATTTTTCAGTTAATTTCAGAATTTATATACATATTATATTTTATATTTATATACAAGCAATAAATTCCTCTACATGTATAGATGAGAAAATGTTTCTGGATTCCAGTACAAACAGTACAGAGGCATTCAGTTGAAAATCACTCAAATCGGACGTCGGTGAATTGTGTGTGAAACGGGGTGAATGTCCGACAACAAACCCGACATTCACCGACATTCACGGATGTCCGAGAAACTGATAAACAGAGGATTAACTTACCTGCTGTTGTTAATTGTACTTGTCAACATTTATCTACTTGTGTATACGAAGTAATTATCTCTAAGTGCAGTTAATTATTTTGGAAAAGCTTGCTTTTCATATTTCATATAGTCGGAATATCGAGAGGATATTTTTAAAAAATATTATGCGTTTGGCAGAAAATAACTTATAATTGGTAGGAACATCGTGAATTATATGTGACTGTCAGAAGTCAAAGTTGTTAAAAGATCATATTATATAAAATAATTTGTTACTTATTAAATAATTTGCACGAATATCAGCCTTAAAATTGTGTAATTTGGTTTTGTTAGTTCAAGGTAAATTTTAGTGAGTGACGACGACCTATAAATAGCACGCTATTAATAACTTTGAATTAAAAAAAAATCACACGAAAAATAGCTTCAGAGAAAATCAATATTCACATATCCTTGCAGGGAATATTTCAGTGAATATTCAGTTCCAAGAATTACTTGACATTCCATAAAAGCATTTGTTATTTTTACACGATGTCACGCTCAATGGGCGGTGAACTTTTCTCATTTTTAATGCTAACATCTTCATAAAAGTGTTTTATCCGAAAGAGGTTTCCAATAGTATAAAAGTTCCTTTTTGCTAAGATAGTAATTTAATTCTGAAATGCCTCGGCGAATTTTGGAAGAGACCACGTCTTTGGCTTCTATTTTTGTCACAAACAATACGTGCGAGCCTATTTTTAAGGGGAATCTGCTAAACTGTATTTTGATTTGTCATAAAAATAGAAATTCCATGCTTCAATTTCGTGCAACCCGAACATTCTAGCATGTCAGTATGAGAATCTACGGAGGCTTACGTTTTGAAATTAGACGTGTTTTAACCCACTTTTCTCGGTCAAATGGAAATTGAGGAGATATTTTTACATAGGTATATGTTTCGTCGAAGCCATCCAATTGTCTTTTTTTATTGGTGACATTTATTAATACGTTTGGAAATACGATTTTGAAAGGGAAGTCACATGAAACCCGGTTGTCATTGAGTTTATTTTTTCTTCTTGATATTAGCCTAAAACTTTTGAAGAGACAATTAGAACACTAAAACTCCGACAATTCTGGTGGAAGTCTGACTTTCACCGGCATTTATCAGTTGACCCAACATCAAAAAAAATTACCGACAATTTTTTTGGTGAAATTTTTCCGACAATTTTGCCGGACAAACACCGACAAAACCTGTGAATTCCGGGGTGACAAGGGTGAAAATTGTTGGACCAGAGTGATTTTTAACTGAATGCCTCTGTTTGTACTGTATCAGTGAATAGGGATGTTACTAAATCTATTAAATATTTTCTGATGTAATTACATGTAATCCATTTCTTCTGTTCTGGTTTTTTGAATAGCTATAAATAGATTCTACTGTAGTTATGAAAAAATTGAAAACACTGATAGGCAGAAAGACAATAAGTTAATTATAAATGTTTAGAAAAAAGGGGGGTGAAAATTGTTTCCTAATAACGCTTGGAAAATTATTGGAGGGGGTCATTTCGGTGACTTCTGTGTTTGCATCCAATTACAGTCATTCAGAAACACATTAAGTACCGTTTTCAGTTGTAGATAATACGCATTTATACATTATACGCACCCCCAAATCGGCCTAAAAATCCCTGGAAAAAAGCTTGTTCTACTGTATAATACGCAGGTGATTTTAGGCAAATAGTTGATAGTGTAGGAAAGTAGAAAATCGTGACATATTCGTGGCAGAAATAGTAAAATACGGCTGTATGTAAAGATTGAACGTCAATGCTAAACGGCAGAAGATGATAGGTTAAAAATGTGTCATCAACAGTTGCTATATACTTGGAAGCTAGCGAGATTTATGGAGTATAATTGTTCTTTCATAGACCTAAGGAAATATTAAAATCGGCAATAGCTTTTGATATACAACAACAGTATTGTTACATACAGCTCATTGTAATTCTTACTAGAAAAAATAAATGCCTTATCGTAATTACGTTTTCTATAATACCTATCTAATGATCAAAAGAATATCCATTTGTATTTATTGTCTTCCAAAAATAATTATTCTTTTTGCCCAGCTTGGGATGTGACCACGCTTCCTTTTATGTGCGAGAAAAAAGGGTTTAGTAATGTCACTGTGACAGCTTATCCGTATGATCACAATTCACAAGGTTTACATAATCACAGTTAATTATAGATGGTCACTGTTCAAATAGACAACTTATCCCAATAATCACAATTCACAAAGTTTATACATTATCATTGTCAAAACACTATAATTACATAATTTCTATACATGCATCTCTAATTAGTGTCTACACTTCCCCTCAATGACCCTCAACAGCTGATTGCACATGATACACATATTTACCTTGAACTGTTCCCGGTAACATCAACAGATAGATAATAAAATTGCTACCGGAAACCAGTCTTCATAATGTGTATATTTTAATAGAGATTTAGGTTTCCATCATTGTCAAGAGGAAAACAATAAACAATAAAATATAATGATGTCACAAACTTTTTGTTTTGTTTCTTATATAAGTTTCAAGGACCAAAATAAATATATTTTACATGACATAAGCGACATACGAACGTAATGCACAATCCCAAAATGGCGGTTGGAAAAACAATGACAAACGAGCATAACGATAAATATTGGAGTTTATTATGGGATTTATTTACATTTGACAGTAGAAATAGGTATGATAGCCATTCTTTCACCCGAAAACCCACTGAAATACATCCGGCAGCAAAGGCTTTGTTGTTTTTCAACTATAAAATGAACGTCGTGCACGTTCACAAAACGAATGTAGAAAATACACAAACTTGATCCCATTGCAAACATTTTTAATTAATAACACTAACAACAAGGTTAAAAATCTTTATTGGTATACAAACATACCTTTTAACTTACCTAACGAACTTGGACTGGATTCAATGGTGATTTCTGGCCGCTACGTTGCAAAATTACATCGAGGAAAAATGGGATTTTTGTCCGTTGTGATAGATTATACGCACCCCTTCTATAAAAATTATTTTCAAGTAAAAAATGTGCGTATAATCTACAACTAAAAACGGTATTGTTCAGTGTGCTAAATGTTTCTTCTTAACTCTTCTACTCGGGAGCATGAGTGTTTCCAAAAAACACATCTTGTTTTTATATAAAATCTACATTGTAGATCTTGAAATATCAATGGTATTTTAATGATCAAAACTGATTTATTGTCATTGTTGAATAAGTATATATGTAAATCAAATACAAAAGTCTTGAAAATTTAGTTGCGGATGCACACAAACAAGTCTCCCTGTCATGACCTGAAGTCTCCCTATTTCTACTCTCGGGGAGACTTCAAGTCTCCCTGTTCTTTTGAAGTGTGGTGAGCCCTGTGCAACAATCGCTGTATGGTAAAGATATATGAGAAATATGCAATTGTCGTTGATTAATTTATAAAACATTGTTTTAAAACCAACTGTATCTGATAGTCAAAACTGTATGATAATAAAGAAAAAAAATTCTAGCTACTCTCAAAGGGCATCATGGGCAGAAACAAAATTTATGAGTATTATTTAACATATAATTTTGCATCGTATAAACCATATTAAATTGATTTCTGCATATGGCCTTTTTCAGGATCCACTTTTTCCAAGTTTTTGAGTAGGGAGAAAATGGACTTTTCATTGTATTTTTAGCTAGCGAGTGATTTGTACTCACTGTGTAATAAATATATGGGGCAATTAAGGGAGGATGTATTACTTTTAGTTTTTGGACACTTGTTAATTAGTATTTGAAGTGTAATATAAGGGTGGTTACCATTTGGTATTCTTTTAGGGTGGTTTGTTAACAGTTTGGTTTTTATGCAAAGTTGATTCCCAAAATAAACCTCAGAAATAATGCACAAGAAATAAAAATCAATCGTGTTTGAACTTTTATTCTGTAGGAAACACTACAAAGGGTGGAAATATAAATATTTGCCCATGGATCAACAGGGATATCGACAATCTGTACACAAATTTTGGTCAAAATTCAAAGATGGCCTTTTTGGGGATCCACTTTGAAAACACTAAATTGATCTTTTCTGCGGATTTGTGCATTGTATGTGCATCTATACTTTCACCTGTGGAAATCTACGTTGTTTTCATATAAATTCAAAATATAGGAATGAAAAATGTTATTATTTTATTCCTTGGAAATAACTTTTATAATTATGTATCTATGGTAAGCAATTCGAAAATAACACATCTACCTCATTTAAACAAGAGCTCAATTTCTATTGTTCTATTTCAACCACTTCCCCACCTGATAGGGTATTGTTATAATATTTGGAGTGGTCATGCTTGAAGACAAACAGAGCAATATTGATTTTGTTTCTCAATTTTTCATTGAGTTTTTTCGTGTGTTTTTACTATAAGATTGCTGTGTTTTTACACTTTTTGCACCTAGTGTCAAGATCAAATGCTTCCAACATTTTCTTTCAGTGAAATACAGGACTTCTGAGTCGTGTTCAAAACTGAATACATTTCTAATACTATACGAAAAAAATCAATACCTTGAGAGGGAATCGCTAATTAATGAACACTGTTGAGCTAAGGTGGTTTATTTTAAATCTGTTGTATCGCTTAAGGTTCAATTAAAATTTAGGTAAAGACTTGTCATGTAGGAACAAGTATAAGAGTATACTTCAATTTCATAAATATTTTGTTTTTTTTTATGTGGTATATATTTATATCAATAGATCAAGAATCCAGTCACTCCGTCTCACTGGTATTTGAGGAGATTGTTTCCGCATTCATTACGCGAGAGTTCCTGTCTCGAAAGTCCCGTATTAGATTGTCTTGACCTTTACCATGTCAAAAAACGTTTTTCTTCCATAAGAGAACATCTTGTCTGATTACCCAGAGTACCTAAAAATGATCAGAATTAGCTCATTTCGAATGCTGGTTCACCAATATGAAAAATGACATCTGCAAGCAGTTTTTGTTCCATGAAAACAAGATACAGTAATAAAGTATACACATTCAACAATGTCATTACTTCTGAAACCAAACAAAAATCAGATTTCTGGTCATAAACACATATAGTTGACACCTGAATAGCTGGCTTCCTGACCTGTGCTGTAGTTCCAGGCATCCAACATTACTTCCAGAATTTTGTTGGGTGTTGAGACCAAACAACTTTAATTGTTTTCAAACCCAAATTAGAAACAAGGCATCAGCAAAAAAGAACCATTACTGGTCCTGAAACAAGTCAACATTTCACCTTACAGGACTGTTAGGGCTTAAAACAAGTTTCAAGTACTTTCCCTTACAATTTTAACCACCATTTTGCAAATGTGCCAATCTTTTTTCCCCATTTTCCAGCAAATGCAGATTTATGTCACTAAGAAGGCTGAATTTTGCATCGCCTAAATTGATTTTTTTCTCAACCAGAAATTGATTAAGAGCTGCCTGTAATCTTAGAAAAAAAGTCTCATGTGCATTTTGAAACCTTAAAATTTCTTTCATTAGTCGCTGAATTGCCAAACACTTTGATAAAACTTCTTGTCATCTTGTATACTGATTTCGTTAATTCAATTCTTGCCAGTACATCTTGTGATTGGTCTAGATCTATCATCATTTTTGCGGAAAATTTTTTTATTGACCATTTCGTTATAAAGAAGATGCCTTCGTGTATCTTAGGTTTTAGTTTGATATGATCTTTTCAGTTTCTTTTTTCCATTAGTATACATTGTATATATATATAAATTCATATTTAAAAAATGGTCATTAGGCGAATGAACTATACAAATTTCATTGTGCACAGGGCTCATGAACATTTACTACATATCTCAATGTATTTCCTTGTTATAATAAATGTGCAGTTGTTTAAAGTAGAAAAAAAATCGTTAAAATATTTGGGTCACCCAGTAAAGGTAAAATATTATCTGAAGAAATCTTGTGTCAATATAGAACACTTTAGATTTTTGTAGTGCAAGATATTGACTTGATTAGGAAATATACATGTAATAGATCACTATCAACAGATATGAAATCTATTGAAATAGAAATGTTTGTTTGACATGCAGCAATGTCTATTTCCCTTGTCATTATGACACGTCGAGACATTTCATATGAAATATTGCACTTTTGTTTTCTAGTGGCTGGAAGGTGCTAATTTATTGTCTTGATATAATTAGCACTGCATTATTATACCTTGTACCCCTTAAGGATATTTTTTTTTATTTATACCAAACAATTATTCATGTTGTCCAAACTTTGTAAATCACTACACATAGAAACTATATTTTACATGTAATGGTTACTGTATCTTAAAATTGAAACCTCACAGGGAAAAAGTGTAATTTGACTTTGTTGTCTTAAGGGAGTACGAGCCTCAGATTTCAGAAGCATTCTATATCCTCGGGTTTTATCCATTCAAACAGTGCTAAATTTTTTGGCACATGGATCACATTTTCTTGGTCATAAGTGACTTTAAAATACATAAAATATACTGTGTATAAAATTAATCAACTTCCAATTATAATTTCATATATATAAAGGCCTATAAACATCTTATGCAAATTGAAGGAAAACTCTAGAGAGATCTGTTTCCTGCCAAAATTTTCATGTCTTATATCTCAAAAATTCTAACATGGATTTTCAAAATTGTTTGCTCAAGTTGTTCCATTAGTAGTGCTCTTCAAAACAAAAGGTCAGAATTTTAATTCTAATTACAAAATTTCTGACACTCGTACTCCCTTAACTTTTGGCTTGCTTAAATTTTAGCATCTTTTCGCAGTTTTTGTTGGTTCTAGTCCTATCGCTAAACACTGGACTGGAATGATTTTGAACCTCTGTTAGTATAATAATTAGAACTGAAAATTGATGGGTGTTCCATGGAACACTTGTGTCGCCTGCACTAGAGAAGGGCCATTTTTGACTCAGTTAACCTAAAATTTGTAAAATTAAAATTTTAAGTATTAGGTGCATGTCTAGATCAGAAGAAACATATCCTGCAAATTTGTTAAGAATATGAATTATAGTTTTGAAGGTCTTGCAGATTAACAAACCGAAGTAACAACTAAGCTATTTTGGCTCAGTGAACCTCTAAGATCTGTAAAATTGAAATTTTAAGTATCAGGTACACAATTAGATCAGGGGAACAACATATCCTGCAAGTTTGGTTGGAATATGGCTTACAGTTTTGAAGGATTTCCAGTTTAACAAATTGAATAAAAAATGAGCTATTTTTGCTTAGTGAACCTCTAAAATCCGTAAAATCAAATTTTTACATAACAGATGCACAACTGTATCAGGTGAAAAACATATCCTGCAAGTTTGGTTGAAATCTCACTAATCCCAATTAACAAATGAGCTATTTTGGCTCTGTGAACCCCTAAATCTGTAAAATCAAAATTCTAAGTATCAGGTGCACAACAAGATTAGAAGAACAAGATATCCTGCAAGTGTGGTTGAAAAATGGCTTATAGTTTAGGAGGAGTTGTGGATTAAAAGATGGAATTAGCAAATGAGCTATTTTGGCTCGGTAAACTTCTAAATTCTATAAAATCAAAATTTTAAGTATCAGGGGCACAACTAGACCAGGTAAAAAACATATCCTGAAAGTTTGGTTGGAATCAGACATGCAGTTTTGAAGGAGTTGTGGATTAAATAAACGACAGACACAGGACAACGCAGTAAGATGGACGATGATAGACAACGGATAGTAATCTGTATGTGTCAACTCTGCATACAGCAGTCGACACAATTAGAACTTACACAGAATTTGTATAGGGTTATTTCCACTATTCATATTTCAACAAATAATCAGACTACTGGTATTTACATTATAACAAAAAATATTTAAAAAAACAAAAGGTCAAGTTCCAAAAATCAGTTAAAAAATGAATATGCATCACTGATTATATTATACAAAATGTATCAATTTTTGAAATTTTTTAAGCAAAAGTCAACAAACATGACAAAATGTATTGAAGAGACAATCTAGAAGTCCAATTCATTTATCAAGTGATGTTAAAGGTCAATTTTAGCAATACATTAGCAATATCGTGACAAATAAAATTCTCTGTGCTCATCATAGATAAAGATTCAATTTCACAGATTTCACCTGCAAAACAAAATGTAAGTGATATGTTTTTATCTGAAGTAAAATCAAATCTTAGCAAATTTAAACATTTAATGACTGTGAAAAATAAAGAAATTACAGAGAGTACCGTATTTATTCTAATTTTAGCTCCCCTTTCCAGTTAAAGCCCCCTCCCTAAATTTTGTTTAATTTAACTTTCATTTTCAAATAAATGCCCCCATGTTTGTCCCAAATGTGTGGCTTTTGCTTACTTATCTAGCTAGAAATAAAAAGAAAAGTATTTATCTATAGTTTAACACTCTACATTTGTAAATATACCATGTTTGGTTTCTAAAATGCACATACTGTACATTTTGCCTTAGTTAATAGTCGAATAATACTAAATATTTCTGTTCTTGACTTGAAAATGTGTACCTCTTATTATAGCCCCCCTTTGGAAGATTGTCTTAGCCCCCAGGGTGTTTATTAGAGTAAATATGGTATGTTTCTAGCTCATCAGATTACATATACTATTTTACATTCTATAATTTTTTTCAATCTCATAAAATACAAAATTACTATTTGTGTCTAAAAACATAAAATTAAAACTTAGGTAACCTTATAAGATATTTTAAAATCTAATTATAGTTTATTGCATTGAGAATTCATGCAGATTGAAAGAAAAGATATTCTTATTTAAAGTTATATAACTTGAAAAACATAATGAAAGTGTTTAATACTTTGCTGTTGTATTTATGCACCAATCATTTTAGAATTTTTCATTAGGTGATGAGGATATTAAGTTAAACTCTTAAAAAATTGTCTATTTGCCTTTCCATACATTTGAACATCCAATATATTTTTGTCAAAGATATCTAAGCTTGTAAATGTATTTTAGTCCATTGTATATGACCTTACGAGTCTACTTGTTCCTATTGTGTAACCAATTTAACAATTTGACTATTCTATTCACATTATTTTTTTGACCAACTGGTATTGCTGGACTACAGCATATATTGGAAAAAGTTTTTGGTGGATTGCTATTGTTAACTAATCAACACACTCAGTGTCCTTTTGAATTGTTCAACAATACTATTGTATATTCTGCTGAAGTGAAATATCCAGGTAAATCCTGCAATTTGATTGGTTACCTTGACAGGGGATATGAGACCCTATCCCCGTGGTAGCAAAATCACAATTTTTAAACGCTTTTAATAGAAAAATTATAGCACTTCTATCAGAATATAAAAGTTATTCGGGCTTCACAGGGGATAAGGGTTCATATTCCCTGTCTGTGTCCTATATCCCCTTCGCCTGACGGCTCAGGGGATATAAAACACAAACAGGGAATATGAACCCGTATCCCCTTTGAAGATTCCCGAATAACATATAATATCAATCTGTAATAGCCTGGGGAGGTTTTACCTTGAAAAAGTTTTACCTTAAAAAGATATATAAATCTACTCATTAATGGAATGAAAAAAAAAAACAACTAAATCAGATTCACTTTATTTATATCACAATATTTATATTTAAATGATGTAATTTTAATAATTTGATAAGGTGCATTCTTTTTTCATTAAATATAAACTCTATATAGTCCTTATTTTCATCAACAGATCAAGGTAAAACCTCTCCAGGCTATTACAGATTGATATACAATAGTATTGTTGAACAATTCAAAAGGACACTGAGTGTGTTGATTAGTTAACAATAGCAATCCACCCAAAACTTCTTCCAATATATGTTGTAGTCCAGCAATACCAGTTGGTCAAAAAAATAATGTGAATAGAATAATCAATTTGTTAAATTGGTTACACAATAGGAACAAGTAGACCAGTAAGGTCATACACAATGGACTATAATTGGTACATTGTTTGGTTGGCTGTACCATAAATTCTGCTTTTCTGGCCCATCATTTATCTACTTTCTGCTTGCTGATAAGTAAATTGATATTTTCAAAACAGTTTACAAGGAAAACTTTGATGAAAGATTTCTTTGCCTGCATATGTTGTAATGATTCGATGTATTGGCCCAAGTTTTAGTACAGTGAGTTGCAGACCCTGTGGGCCTTCATTTACTTTAGGGGACCTACTACTTTATGGTGGTGATTTTTTTTTTGCATTTACATTTATTAGTTAGGGTTAAGGTTATGGGTTAGGGTTAAAGTTAGTAATATGTCTAGAGTTATGTCCTGTGGTTAGTGTTTAGGTAAGGGATATGGTTAGCCTATCTAGGACAGGATCCCCTCAAGTAAACTTAGGCCACCCTGTGCCTCTTGCCAGGTTTGCGATTCATTTACTTCCTGTTTTGAATTCAAAATCTAGCAGAAGGCACCTGTGTCTCATGGACACATTTTCTTTAATTTTGTGTAAATTTTGATAAGCCTTGACATTTGAGTTTTGCAACTTATTGACGCTGTTGAATTGGAAGTGTACAATAGTTATATTTTCCCCTGAAAAATGCTGTATGTTTATCCCCCCCCCCAAAAAAAAAATGAAAGAAAAAAGAAGTTTTTCTAAAACTCAACTGCATAGCACCATGTTCCTTTCATCTACCATAGTATGTGTTTATAAGTCAGGCCAGAAAAAGGGACAGCACAATTTCATTATGTGATATTGTTTGCAACAGAATCCTCAAATGCAGAACAATAGTTAAAAGAGATCACATTGATGTAGGTATTGACAAATTTGCTACAACCCTCATGGGTTTAAAGCTTCCAATAAAGTTTGTTAATAAATTTTGAATAATTAGGTTATGTAAGAATACAATGACTAAGAGAATAATTAAACAAAAATAGATTACCCTACTTTTTTGCATTGAAATTGAACATGAAATTGCATTTCATTGAAAGGTCAATAAACTAATAAGAATTATATCATATTCATATTCAACTGCATGCATTTGTTAGTTATAAAAATAATTAGTATTCTGCATCAAAGCATATATACTCCTATAAAGAAGGTTATTGGAAGTCTAGTAGTTCTCAGGTTGGTGTGAGACAGGCACCAAAGATTTTATGTTTATATTGTATTTACTTTCATTATTATAAGAACTTGTTCTATTTTATTTTAGAATCACAAAGAAATTTAAAAGATATTGGTAAATGTGGAATAGACAACCACTTTTACATAATACAGCACTCAAATGCAAAAACATTTCAAGAGTTATGGTACAATATTCCTATTATACGGTACAATATTCCTCATAACTTTGGCAAGCTGTTGATGACACCTGAACAAAACAAACTTACGACAAAATTTATCCTGCATCACAATTAAATTATTGTATAGATACCCACAGAAGATTTGGATTTGTGAGAGAAAAACAGAAGTTTCATGCCAGTTTTTTTCTTCTAGAAAATTATGTTACAAAAACCTTTGTCAAAGTTATCAGTGCATATTTATATGCTCAATGAGTTTAATGTTAATCACAGTATGCTGTTGAAACAATATTTTGATTTTTGACTCTAGAGTGAATGAGTAAAGTACATGGTGTTTGTTGTAAATGGATTTTAGTTACTATTTTAATATTTTACCAATAATCAGAATCCTTGATCACTAAAACAATGAAAACTATGATATAAACAAGACGCCAAATGGAAACAATTGACAACATTCCTTGAATTATAAGGGCACTTTTGTGGTAATTTTTTAGGTATGGAGTTCTTGATGTTGTTAAATGAAAATTTTGTAGTCATTTTCATAAAAATCTTATAATAAAATTTAGTCATAAGTCTATATATGAAATGTTAATGACTTAAAAGACTTAATTTTAAATAAAAGAGTTTTGTTGAAAATGGTTTCTGCTTTGGTTTGTTTTAGAATTGAAATAGTATAAGGTACTATGATAGAAATATTTTTTTTTTAGAATGAAAGAGGGTATAAAGGAAGTGACATTAAACATCCTTTATTTTTACAGCCTGAAAATATTATGTTACTGAACAAGAACAGTACAAGGATAAAACTGATAGACTTTGGATTAGCACAAATAATAGGACCAAGTTCCAATATCAGGGCCATGATGGGGACTGCTGAATTTGTTGGTAAGTCTCAACTTCTGTTTCCATGAATTTGTAAATCAAGATTTCAGGGTTTTAATGTCTCGCCCGCGACGAAAAAGTCGCGGAAGCGAGACTTAGGGATAGCGTTTCAAGCGGCGTCGGAACCGTCAACAATTGCAAACTATTGTGAATTAACAAGCTTATGTTAGTTGTAGGTCCAAAGTATTTGATGTGCAGCTGCATTATTATGGGTACAACTCAAATCCCTACTTAGATTATGGCCCTGGCCCCTTAGTTACGCATGAATGATCACATTAAGTTTTTAGCTAGTAGTTTGTACAGCCTATACCAGTAGTCCTAGACACTTGATATTTGACATGCAGTTGCGTCTTGGGGAGTACATACCGATTCCATGCCCCGATGGTGGCCCTGGCCCCTTAGTCACGCATGAACGATCACATNAGTTTGTACAACCTATACCAGTAGTCCTAGGCACTTGATATTTGACATGCAGTTGCGTCTTGGGGAGTACATACTGATTCCACGCCCGATTGGTGGCCCTGGCCCCTAAGTTACGCATGAATGATCATATAAAGTTTTTAGCAAGTAGTTTGTACAGCCTATACCAATAGTCCTAGACACTTGATATTTGACATGCAGTTGCGTCTTGGGGACTACATACTGATTCCATGCCCGGATGGTGGCCCTGGCCCCTTAGTCACGCATGAACGATCAAATTAAGTTTTTAGCAAGCAGTTTGTACAACCTATACCAGTAGTCCTAGGCACTTGATATTCGACATGCAGTTGCGTCTTGGGGAGTACATACCGATTCCATGCCCGGATGGTGGCGCTGGCCCCTTAGTCACGCATGAATGATCAC
Organism: Modiolus philippinarum; assembly: GCA_002080025.1. Taxonomy (NCBI): domain Eukaryota; kingdom Metazoa; phylum Mollusca; class Bivalvia; order Mytilida; family Modiolidae; genus Modiolus; species Modiolus philippinarum. The sequence goes on from MJUU01019710.1 coordinate 53,736, forward strand.
ATTAAGTTTTTAGCAAGCAGTTTGTACAGCCTATAGCATTAGTCCTAGGTACTTGATATTTGACATGCAGTTGCGTCTTGGGGAGTACATATCGATTCCACGCCCAGATGGTGACGCTGGCTTCATAGTCATGCATGAGTGATCACATCAATTTTTTCCAGTTAAAGATTATATTTTATTTTTATTGCTGCTGCAGTAGATCAATGTTCAAATTAAGGCGATGCAGGGGCGGGCGAGACATATATCCTGTGTCCACAGTTTATGAGGAAATTGTGCTCTAGCTGTCAAATGGCTTACACTTAGAAAAGAGGCATACATAACTATTTTTGTAGCGCCTGCGACGAATGTCGCGAAGGCAAGACATAGCGACCATAGATTCCGTCGTCGTAGTCCGCATCGTCCGCTTCAGTGTCATCGTCAACATTTGGTTAACCCAAATGTTAAGCTTTTTTTGAACTTCAATAACTTTCTGAAATCTTGCTCAATAGCAATATTCAGTACAACTTCATTATTGAATCCCAAGTATATTTTTGAAAAAAAAAAAATTAATTCCAATTTTTCCGTATTTTGCCATTTGTTGGACTAAGTTTTTTTTTGAATAAAATTTTTTGTTTCCACTATATCTCAACACCTACATGCCATAGACAGATGATGATTGGTAATTGGTTACATCTTTAGTAGTAACCTACATCCATACCAGAATTATGTCACCTTGACCTATATTTTCCGCATCAATGAATTTGACTAAATTTTCACTTTGGTCCATAATATCAACAAAGTTTAAACAAATTTGAACTTAGGAAATTTAATTTTGGCATATAATTGTTGCATGTAGTCTATAGATAAGCAATAAACTTTCAGGATTTTATTCTGTTCCATCTTTAGTAAATTTCCTGAAAATGTCCAAGACTTAACAATTTTTGAAATTTTTGCATACAATCAAATATTTTAGCAATTTTTCATACCAGACATAATTCTGAAACTTAATAATAAAAAATATGGTTCCAATTTCGGTAAATTTCCTGCAACTCTCAAAGACCAGCAGTTTTTATAATGAAAGCGGAGTGAGCAGGCGAGACACCAGGTTCCGCGGAACCTTTACGAATTATTAGCTCTCCTGGCCTTAAAGGCCATGTGACCTTTTGCCATCACTATGCGTCTGTCGTCTGTTGTTGGTTGTCCGTCCGTCTGTCCGTCAACAATTTCAAAAATCTTCTCCTCTGAAACGCTGGGCCAAATGTAACCAAACAACTTGAATCATCACCAGGGTATGGCTTCTCAAAATTGTGTTCGATTAGTTGGCTGGTCAAACAACATGGCCACCATTGCTAAAAATAGAACATAGGGGTAAATTGCAGTTTTTGGCTAATAAGTTGAAAACCATTACAGATATCAAAAATCTGACAGGGATAAAAATGATCAGCATGATGAGATCTACCCACTGTGCAATTTTAAAGAAAATCTGAAAACCCATCTCGGAATTTAAGCCCTTTTTCAGTAAAATTTTCAAAATTATTGCATTTTTATACGACCACAAAAATTTGTGCTGTCGTCGCCGTCGACGTCTGTAGACACTTTTGTTTTTGGTCAATAACTTTAGTTCCAGTAGATCAATCCTTATGAAATTTAAGAATAATGTTCTTTGGTACAAAAGGAAGGCTTGGAGTAGTTTTGGTCATTGTGCCCCCACCCGTTGGCCAAAAAGTGTCAAATTGGGTGTTTTTACATATTTGTCTGTAGAATCTTTATTATTAATCAGATTTTGATGGGGTTTCTTTCAGTGTGTTTCTGAGGAAATTTCCAATCAGCAGTATGCCAACAGATTTCAAGTAGCATGTACCGTTCCAGAGATAAATGGGGGCCCAAAAGAGGTGAATCCAAAAAATTATTTTTAAAATTTTTTGTCTGATTTTGATGGTTTTTTTTCAATGGATTGCTTATGAAAAATTAACACAGCACTCTGCTATTAAATTTTCGGTAACTTGTTTCCTTACCTAGCTATGAGGGGCCAAATGGGGCCAAATTCCTAATTTGCAGATTACCTAAAATTTTTATTTTTCATCAGATTTCGATGGGATTTTTTCTTTACATTCCTCTTGATATAAGCTTTCAGTAGTATTACAACGGATTTGGCATAGCTCTTACTGTTTCCAAGCTATAAGGGGTCAAAGGGGCCAAAACTGTAAATTTGCATATTTCCTAAAATTCTTATTTTTCATCAGATTTTGATGGGATTTTTATGCCCCCGCTCCGTAGGAGAGGGGGTATACTGTTTTACCCTTGTCCGTCCGTCTGTCCGTCCGTCCGCAACATCTTTCGTTAAGGATTTCTCAGCATGTGTATGTAGTAATGATTTGCTATTTGGTCTGAAGCTTAAGTATGATGAGTTGTATCTTGTCTCCCCATTTCAAGTCCATAACTCATCTACTTCCTGTTTCACGATATACTGAAATTTTTGTCAAGGATTTCTCAGCTTGTGTATGTAGTAATGATTTGATATTTAGTCTGAAGGTTAAGTATGAGTTGTATCGTGTCTCCCCTTTTGGAGTCAGTATCTCATCTACTTCCTGTTTGACGATAACTTTGATTTTTTTACCATTATAGCTATAAATTGAAATTTTTCGTCAAGGATTTCTCGGCTTGTATATGTAGTAATGATCTGAAGCTTTAGAATGATGAGTTTTACTGTGTCTCCCATTTTCAAGTCCGTAACCCATTTACATCCTGTATGATGATAACTTTGATTTTTCCCTTTAAAGCCATATATTAAAATTTTTCGTCTAGGATATCTTGGCTTGTATATGTAGTAATGATTGATGTTTGGTCTGAAGCTTTAGTATGATTAGTTTTATTGTGTCTCCCCTTTTCAAGTCCATAACTCATCTACTTCCTGATTGATGGTAACTTTATTTGTTACTGCAATTATGCCAATGCTTGTATTGTGTCCACACTTGAAGTGTGTCCATGCTTGTATTATGTCCACACATACTTAACTTAATATTGCCATATTGATTGAGGGTTCAGTGAGCGGGGTTATAACTGGCCGCCATTCGGCGACAGCTCTTGTTTTCTTTGGATTCCTCTTGATATAAGCTTTTGGTAGTATGTCTACGGATTTGGTGTTCCTCTTACTGTTTCCGAGCTATAAGGGGTCAAAGAGGAACCATAAGGAGTCATAAGGGCTAATTTTCATTTTCCCTAGTTTGTGTCCTGCTAATTACTGGGTCAATCTCCTTATTGTGTCCATGTAATTATTGTGCCAAGCTCTGTAGTATGTCCACACTCACTGTCAATTAATTACACTTGTTCAAATTTCAGTGGTCGACATGCTGCGGTTGCATCATACTGCGCTCGGCATAGCCCTTTATTTATATTTTATTTCAAAAAGTGTAACAGATAGAGGTCAAGTGTAAATTGCAAAAATGTTCAGCATATCAAGATCTACCCACCCTGAAATTTTGAAGAAAATCCATAATCCTTGTAGGAGTTATTGCCCTTTTTTCACCGAATTTTTAAAATTTTCATTTTTAGCTCACCTGGCCAAAGGCCATGTGAGCTTTTGCCATCACTCCGCGTCCGGCGTCCGTCTGTCCGTAAACTTTTATCAAAAAATCTTCTCCTCTGAAACTACTGGGCCAATACTAACCAAACTTGGCCTGAATCATCACCAGGGTATGCACTTTCAAGTTTGTGATTTTTATGTCCGTAGACCAAACAACATGGCCGCTGTTACTAAAAATAGAACATAGGGGGTAAATTACTGTTTTTTGCAAATTACTCAAAAACTGTTACAGATATCAAAAATCTGACATGGATTAAAATTGATGAGCATGATGAGATCTACCCACTGTGCAATTTTGAAGAAAATCTGAAACCCGTCTGGGAGTTATAGCCCTTTTTCCGTAAAATTTTCAAAATTTTTGCATTTTTAGCTCACCTGACCCAAAGGGTCAGTGTGAGCTATTGCCATCATTTGGCGTCCGGCGTCCGTCATCCATCCGTCCGTCGTCCGCCATCCGTCCGTCTGTTAACTTTTCAGATTTTCATCAACTCCTCTGAAACCACTGAAGCAAATTCAAC
>MJUU01019710.1:75570-102889 GCA_002080025.1 Modiolus philippinarum
TACATGGTAGGATCATGTAACCTTGCATATGCATGCATCTCTGATGGTAGGTCCGCATCCAGGCAAAATTAGGTCACCTTGACCTATAATTTCTGCATGAAGGACTTTCATTCAAGTTTACGTCAGAGTTCAGATCATAGTCACTATACATGGTAGGATCATGTAACCTTGCATATGTATGCAACTCTGATGGTGTATCAGCATCCAGGCAAAATTAGGTCACTTTGACCTATATTTTATGCTTGATTGATTTGCATTCAAGTTTTCGGACGAGTTTAGATCTTAGTAACTATACATGGTATGATTATGTAACCTTGCATATGCATGCAACTCTGATGGTGAATCAGCATCCAGGCAAAATTAGGTCACTTTGACCTTTATTTTACGCTTGATTGATTTACATTCAAGTTTTCTGACGAGTTCAGATCTCAGTCACTACACATGGTAGGATCATGTAACCTTGCATATGCATGCATCTCTAATGGTAGATCAGCATCCAGACAAAATTAGGTCACCTTGACCTATATTTTCCGCTTGATTGATTTACATCCAAGTTTTTGGACGAGTTCAGATATCAGTCACTTTACATGGTAGGATCATGTAACCTTGCATATGCATCAATCTATGATGAAAGATCAGCATCCAACATGACCTATATTTTCCGCTTGATTGATTTACATTCAAGTTTTTGGACAAGTTCAGATCTCAGTCACTGTACATGGTAGGATAATGTAACCTTGCATAGGCATGCATCCCTGATGGTACATCAGCATCCAGGCAAAAGTAGGTCACTTTGACTTATGTTTTACGCACGAGTGATTTAAGTCCAAGTTTTCAGGCAAGTTCAGATCTCTGTAACTATACATGGTAGGATCATGTAACCTTGCTTAGGCATGCAAATGTGATGTCAACATCCAAGTCAAAAATTACTGTGACAAAGTGCCATAACGAGGCGAACTCTGTAATCGTTGATTACCTATGTTTGGTATAGGGGTTGGTCTTGGATAGTACATGACAGTCTGCTATATGGTCTGTGATCTCAATTTCATGATCCATTGAGTTTTTGTAATTAGTTCAGTTTCTCAGTAACTATAGTTGAACTTGGCTGGCTTGTACACCTAAGGGACCAATGAAAACAGTTTGAGTTATTGGAGTATTCAAGTGATCGAGGTTGAACTATGTTGAAACTTGAACAAAGAGACCAGAAAAATAGTTCAAGACAGCCATGGTGTTTGAGCTATTGCAGTTGGAGCCATCAAAGTTCTACTTTATTGTTATGCTTTCTGTAAGAAACTGCATTAATAGTGTCTAATATACTATTTTGGCATAGTATACCTGTAGCCATGTACTATGCCTGTCATGTGACTTGGAAGGCGGAGCTACAGTATTGTCAATCAAATAGTGATTAAAATCTTATCTGTAGGGATCTAAGTCATAGAAATCAATCTGAATTTGGTAATATTTCTAATAAAATAAAATTTTTTACCCCACTTGTGACCATTCATTTTACTCGTCTCTTCATTTTATATCATGAAATAAATGTATTTTTGAGATCCGCCATAAAAAGTTATTTTTCAAATTTCCACGACATTATGCAACTAATTGAAATATAGGAATTTAAACTGACAGTAACTCAATGAAAAGAACAACTATTTATTCACTTGGAAATTGTAATGAAAATAAATGACACAGTCAGCATAATAATGATAATAACATTGTGTTTAGCAATGACTATGCCAAAATAGTGGTCAGGGTTGAATACACATACTGCACTCCCCTCCGGGTCGTGCACTATGGTCTCAACCCTGACCACTATTTTGGCATAGTCATTGCTAAACACAATGTTATTATCATATTAGTGGTATATTAGTTGGTCATGGGTAGTCCAGGACAGTCTGTTGTAAAGTTTTTGTCCCTGACTTTAATTCCATTGTTCCAGTGATCATGTTTAGTTTTTTTATTAATGGTACATCAATGATATTTGTAATGTGGGTTGGTCTCATGAAGTACATAACAGTATGCTATATAGTTTTTGTGTGTCACCTCAATATCATGGTCCAGTGAGCATGTTAGGTTTCTAAGTATCTATCAATGGTATGTCAATTATATTTGGTATTTAGGTTGGTCTTTGGTAGTTCATGACAGTCTCCCCAATGACTTAGGTCTTTGACCTCAATTTCATGGTCCAGTGAGCATGTTAAATTTCCCAGTATCTGTTAACGGTAGGTTAATGATATTTTTTATGTGTGTTGGTCTTAGATAGTACATGACAGCCTGCTATATTGGCGTTGTCAGTTAACCTAATTTCACAGTCTAGTAAACACATTAAGTTTTTCTGATTATGTCAGTTTGAGTACTCACATCAATTTAGAGGACAAGCATGGACAGGCGAGACATCAGTTTGTGTCCACACTTATTATTGTCATCCTGAAGAATAATTTGTCATGTTTCATATAAATTAATAAAGGTAAATGTGACATCCAATTCTAATTTTTAATTTTTTGTGAAATGGTATTTTATTTCATCGACTTCCCTGCAGGGTAACCCTGTACCACCCTCAATTGTGTATCCCCTCTCTCTCCTTTAACCCTTGTTGTAATAGAATGCATCTGATGACTTAAGGTTTAGGCATGATTTACAACTTGCAGTAAAGCATGCTGGAAAATGGCATTGTGTTACATTAACAAAATTAGACCATATTAAAATCCTCAACATGCTCAATGTTGATTTTATAAAAAAAAAACTGGTAGGTACAAAGGATTGAGGAATTAGACATCAACATACATTATTATTAAATATGTACTGTTATGTTTCCCAGATATTGTTCATATTCCAATGTTTACATTTTCTCCTGAATCTGTTTTTGACTTTAGAAGTCCTGCAAAGTTGATTTTCAGATCTTTTTTTTTGCTGACGAAAAAAAATTGTCAGTTTTCATTGTAGATGACAACAGAATTACTCTCAGTTTTCATTTCATTAAGAAGCATTATCCTTAAGTGCATGTAATGATGCATGAACTGAAATTGAACTAGCTTTACCGTAAGAATAGAAATGATGATACAGACTAATTATAAAATGTTCAGAATCTACTGTGTGTCTTAAAATCACTGAACTGAAAGCATATTGTTTAACCCTTGTCTGTCTGTCTGTCTGTATGAATAAAAAACACATCTTTTAACCCTTGTCTGTCCGTCTGTCTGTATGAATAAAAAACACATCTTTTAACCCTTGTCTGTCCGTCTGTCTGTATGAATAAAAAACACATCTTTTAATTTTTTTAGACAGTTTGCAAACAAATTCCAACTTCTTCAATGGAATCTAACTTACAATAAGTAGATGTGCACACACATATCTTTTGGAATATTCACTATGGCAATGGTTGCCATGGAAACTGAAAAAGGCGGGAAAATTCAAAGTGCCTCAACTTTGATGAAACTTTACAGGAAGGATGTCTAGCACCCATAGAATTGATTTTGGGTCTCAGAATTTCAAAATGGCTGCCATTGCCATGGAAAGTGCAAAAAGGCGGGAAAATTTAAAGTGCCTCAAATTGGATGAAACTTTACAAGAAGATTGTATAACACCCATAGAATTGATTTTGGGGCTCAGAACTTGCCTTTTATATTTTTTTTTAAAAAAGAAGAGGTATATCATTGTGTCCGTACTTGTGCTGTGTCAATACACACTTAGATTTGCACTTGCCATATTTATTCAGGGTTCAATGAGCGGGGGCATAATTGGTTGCCATTTGGTAACAGGTGTAGTCTATATTAAAAAAATCAAATTTCTGATATCAAAAATTCATTCCTGATATCAGAAAATCAGATTGTTGTATATAAAAAAAATTAAATTTCTGAAAAATGGATTTTCTGATAGCAAAATATTATATTTTTTTTATAAACCTATGAAATGTTTATATTCACCTGATTTCATGGGATTTTTCTTGGTAGTCAACAAGTTTTGCCTAGCTCTTACGTTTCGGATCAGTAAGCGATCCAAAGGGCTGATTTTTATTTTCCTTAGTTTGTGTCCAGCTGATTAATGTGTCAAGCTCTTTACTGTGTCCACATTCATTTTAAATTTCTCTTGTTCTAATTTTAGTGGTCGACATGCTGCTGTCATATCATGCTGCGCTCCTTGTAACCCTTTATTAAGCTAGGAAGTTATTTTGCATATCATGTGTAACTACTATTATCAAAGATGTGCATTTGATGATGATTTTGATTTTTGTCGAGCCTTCAACGATAGTCGAAAAAAGCGAGACATTGGTATGGTGATTCCGGCGGCAGCAGCGGTGGCGTCCACAATTGTTTAATTTTTTCTTGGGTCTGTGTAACATCAACCACCTGTGCTAGCCTGTTGATATTTGGTATGCAGTTGCATTAGCATCAGTACAGCTCAGTTTCAGTGGCGTTTTATGTCTATGCCCTGGCAGTCATGCTCCACTGACTTCGAAATTTTGAATTGTTTTTTTCAAATGTTTAAGATTTTTGCTTGTGTCCGTTTAGCATCAACCACTCATAGTTGCCCATTGATATTTGGTAAGCAGTTGCATTGGCATCATTGCAGCTCAGTTTCAGTGAGTTTTTTGTCTTTGCCCTGGTATTCAGGCTCCACTGACTTTGAAATTTTGCACTGTTTATCAATGTTAAGTTTTTTGTTGTGTCTGTTTAGCATCAACCACTCATAGTAGCCCATTGATCTTTGGTATGCAGTTTCATTATCATGATTATGATCAGTTGTGATCAGTGATACATTTGGTATCATGGCTGCTGCTGAAGATCAATGAGCAGATTCATGCAATGCATGGGAAAGGGCGAGACATATTCTGTGTCAACAGTTTATGATATGTAGTGATTTTTGTGAAATATAACTTTTTCAAGTATTTGAAGAGGATAAATTTAGTGGTGGAGGGTGAGACATGTATTAGGGTCTGCTTTTGTTGCATAATGCTATAAACTGTGTAAATATTACAACAAAATCTTCACTCCAAAAAACGGATTTGATTTTACTGTTCTTCAAAAGATGTTCATTTGTAAAAATGTTTCACTATAATGATATTTGTATTTTTCTTCAGCAATCATTGAAGATAGTGTCACTATGTAATCGTCTGTCAAGAAGTGCTCAGTTGAGAAAGTCACGAAGTTCAGATTTGTTGAATGGAAGTAGAAACACACTAGAGGAAGATGAAGAGGTTAGTTTTTTGTAGATTTTATATTATGTAGTTTGAAGTGAAATTATAGATACCTTCTGATTGTAGTTATATCAAAGGGCAAACAATCTTTATAGCCATTGTAGATTGATTCGACATTGCCCAAATTATTGACCCCATAATGTCTATATTAAGACAAAATTTAAATCCATATGGATCCCAAGTGATATATTTTAACCGGGTTTTCCATTGGAAAAATCCTGTTATTAAAATGGTGAAAATGGCGGGCGGGCGGGCGGCTGCCAAATGGGTACATCATTTGTTCGGAGCAAAACTCCTACAGTATTTGAGATAGAAAGTTTTTATTTTGCAGATAAGTTGTACATATATCAAAGGTGTGCATGGTACTTTGATTTTGATTTTGACAATTAATGTCAAAAATATCAGTGTTTGAACTTAATCATTTTTACTTCAAATTTTTAACAATAGAGTACTCCCTTTGTCCGGAGCAAATCTACTACAGTATTAAGATAGGAAGATTTTATTTCGTAGATCAATTGTACATATATCGAAGGTGTGCATGGTACTTTGATTTTGATTTTTGATAATTTATGTCAAAAATATCAGTTGTTGAACTTCGTCATTTTTACATCAAATTTTTAACAATAGGGTACCCCCTTTGTCCGGAGAAAATCTCCTACAGTAATTGAGACAGGAAGTTCTTATTTTGCAGATAAATTGTACATATATCAAAGGTGTGCATGGTACTTTGATTTTGATTTTGGATAATTTATGTNAAAAATATCAGTTGTTGAACTTAGTCATTTTTACATCAAATTTTTAACAATAGTACCCCTTTGTTCGGAGCAAATCTCCTACAGTATTTGAGACAGGAAGATTTTATTTTGTAGATCAGTTGTACATATATTAAAGGTGTGCATGAAACTTTGGTTCTGATTTTTGTTAATTTATGCTGCAATAAATGGTTGTTGAACTTAGTCATTCTAAGTCAAATGCCTGTTAGTCATTTTAAGTCAAATGCCTGCTAACAGGATACCCCACATGTGCGGAGAAATTCTTCTACAGTTTTCAAGACAGATGAATAATGCCAAAATCACCAGATGTTGTACTTGGTCATTTTTAGGTCAAATATTTACCAATAGGGTGTCCCATTTGCCCAGAACAAATCTCCTACAGTTTAATAAACAGGAAGTTTTTATAATGCAGATCATTTGTACCTGTATCAGAGGTGTGCACAGTACTTTTATTTTCCTTTTGATTAAAATCCAAGTTGCTGAACTTTCAGAAATAGTCTACTTTGGTGAAAGGTTAAACATTGAAAATTAATGAAAATTACAAGTACATTTCAAATATTCAGGGTCAATCCATGTGTAAGATATACTGTCCATGTAAAAGAAAACCCGGTTTGCTGTCACATTGACAGCTTTCCTCTTGTTTTAAAATAATTTTAAAAATAGTTCTTGACATGGTGTTGTGCCCTTATTATGGGTCTTGTAATATTGACACTGACTTGAGTATTAAACTTGGAAATGCATTTAGATTTGCATCATTAACATGTCATATGCTTACTTTTAGTTTAATGTAATCATGATAAAAGATCCACTTTTGTAGAAATACTTCATATAGGTTTAAGAAGTAATCATTTTTATACCTCCCCACTTCAAAATTGGGGGGTATATAGTGATGGGGTTGTCCGTCCTTCCGTCTTTCCGTCTGTCCTTCAGTCTGTCCGTTACACCTGAGGGTACTCATCTCTTATCCGCTACTCCTCCTGAACCACTGAATAGATTTTGATGAAACTTTAACACAGTCTTCATGACATAATGTAGATGTGCACCTCCTATTTCAGAATTTGATTTGATTGATTTTATAATTTCTGGAATCAAATGGGGTTGTGGGGGGTATTTATTAGTGAGCTTTGCTCACAGTTTTTCTAGTATATATAGGTGTTCTACTGTTTTGCACATCACATGTTTTATATAAAAAATACACCCTATTCCATATATTTGAAATAATGATTTAACAACTGAGAATTGTAAATGCTTGAATATTTAAAAGCAAAACACTATTAAAGGAGCTTTGTTGAGTTACCGTATAAGTGGTTATTTCCGCAAGGACTTAATTTTCGCTTTATTCGTGACCATTTTGAAGTCACGAATATTGCATACCGTGAAATATAATATATATGAGACTTTATACAGTAAATGATAAGCAAACGCGAAAATTTGTGTCCCGCGAAAAAAACCACTTATATGGTAATACAAGAGCTTATAACAAGCAGTTGGTTTTGGGTATGCATGTCCATCAGTTAAAGTTTAATTTGATGTTTTTATGCCATGTCTACTATTTTTAGGCATATGATGTTCAGGTTTGCACATGTCTGTTATCACTCTGTTTGGTATTTTAGAATTATTTTTATAAAGTGATATGAGGATAAAATGTCCACCTTTTTATACAAATTTTTAGAGAAGTTATTTTGTTGTGTTGCCATTGTCTTTTCCTGTCAAAAATTGTCTTTCTTTTTTGTTTGTGAGCTCTTGGAACAAGCAAACATTTTGGTTTCAGATTTAACTCGTATAGATGTAGTGCTACCTTTCTTTTATTAGATTGGTATTTCTCAATATTGGATCAGTATGTAAATTATTAAGGGTTTGAATTCTTGTACATGTATATTTCATGAGGAAATGTAGGGAAAAATATATGACAGACTGCTTGTTGATCTGTTCAAATTGTGTATAAGATGGTACTGAGTGGTTGTTTTTATATTGATTTTGAATTTACCCTAATGAAACTTGCACTTTTTTATCTGTTTATGTTTAATATATTTGGACATATTTATAGAACAATGTCTTACCTTTATTCTGAGGTTCACTATATATCATAAAACATGCATTGTTTTAAATGTGTCCTGTTGAATACCGTAAAAATCCATGTATTATCTGCAAATTTTTATCCTACAAAGGATTAAGGGGTTGGGGTTGCGGATAATACACCCCTATAGTATACGACTTAAGGATTTGTCCAGGTTCCTTTTACAGATCCTTGTTTTCACTTTGATCCTTGGTTAATAGGTTGTCATAAACTGAAAAAAAAAATCCTGACAGTTATTGAAAGAAAGTGTCATCCACCCAACATTGCTATTTTCATGTCTCCACCATGAATATTTTTTATCAGCTGCCAAATTTTGAGGATGTCAAACCATGTAATTGGCAAAGTGTTGATATAGCTGACATTGAACATTTTATATTACATCAACTCTTACAATGTTTTACCTGCTAGAGATGTAAAAAATGAGGTTTAAGTGTTCTATTATTATTATTATCCCCTTGTCCAACAGAGGAAGGGAGGCGATATAGCATCTCGCCCGTCCGTCCGTCAGGTTAAAGTTTGCATTAGAGTTCATATCTGGGAAACTTCATGTGTCACATCAATCATCTTTGGTCAATGGATGCATCTTGGAGAGTGATGCTGCTGCATATGATAATTGGGTCACTTTGACCTACATTTTATGCTTCAATGGCTAAGGTTAAAGTTTGCATGCAGATTCACATCTGAGAAACTACAGGTGGAACATCAATCATTTTTGGTCAGTGGATGCATCTTGGAGAGTGATGCTGCTTCAGATAATTGGGTCACCTGGACATACCTTTTAAGCTTCAATGACTCAGGTTAAAAATTGCTTTAAGGTGCATATCTACTCCATGTGGCACATCAATCATCTTTGGTCAGTTGATGTGTCTTGGAAAGTTGTGCTGCTTCAGATAATAATAATTGGGTCACTATGACCTTTATTTTATGCTTCAATGACTCAGGTTAAAATTTGCTCTAAGTTTCATATCTGAGAAACTACAGGTTGCACATCAGTAGTGGATGCATCTTGGAGAGTGATGCTGCTTCAGCTGAAAATTGGGCCACTCTGACCTATATTTTAGGCTTCAGTGAATCAGATTTAAGTTTGCATTAAGGTCCATATCTGAGAAACTAAATGTGGCACATCAATCATCTTTCGTCATTGGATACTTCTTTGAAAGTGATGCTGCTTCAGATGATAATTGGGTCACTCTGACCTACATTTTACGCTTCAATAACTCGGTTAAAGTTTATGTTAAGGTTCATATAGATTGAGAAACTACATGTGGCACATCAATCATCTTTGGTCAGTTGATGCGTCTTGGAGAGTGATGATGCTTCGGTTGATAATTGGGTCCCTCTGACCTACATTTTACACTTCAATGACTCAGGTTAAAGTTTGTGTTAAGGTTCATATCTGAGAAACTATATGTGGCACATCAATCATCTTTGGTCAGTGGATGGGTCTTGTAGAATTCTGCTTCAGATAATTATTAGGTCACCCTGACCTACATTTTATGCTTCAATTACTCAGGGTTTAGTGTGTGTTAGGGTTCATATCTGAGATAATACATCAATGGGGGTGGCACAGGGTTATTTTAGTGCAGCGTGTTTGCTGTTTTTTATTTCACATGTTGCCGTGTTGGAGGGTCTTTATTTGCCGTGTTTCCTGCAAACCGAAAACGGGCATCGTGCAAGGCAATTTCTAATTTTTCGTTCCTCGTGTTGTGACATTTTATTTCTTGTACGCCCGTGCATGGTACCCCCCTGTACGACCCTCATCAATCATCTTAGGCCAGTGGATGCCTAATGGAGAGTGATACTGCTTTTAGAATTAATATTTTTAAACTTTTAACTGAATTTGGAAATTTTGTTGCTACAGGCGAGGGGATTAGCTGTCGTATCCGGCTGCTCCCATCTTGTTTTATCCAACACCAGTTTATAAAGCTTAAAGACTTTCAGATAACAAATAAAATATGAAACAAAGAGGGTATGAGAGTCTGCACCAAACTCATTCTGAATTTATGATTGCAACTGAACTGCTTTAGGGATAAAAACAGTGTTATTTTTCTTTAAAAATCATCACGTTTGATCTCTTTTCTCATCAAATACTTCATAGAAAAATACTGATTTATAGTTACAAAATAACTATGATCTCTACTTAGGCGTTAGCAGTCAAATCCCAAGCTTATTATTCTTACAAATTTTTTTATGCCATGTAATGAATTGATATTTAGTTTAAAGCTTTGGTATGATGGGTTGTACCCTGTCTCCCCTTTTCAAGAAATCATCAAACAGTTTAAGGACTTGGTCAATTTGGAATAATTTTCATTAGGCCTAAAAAAAAATCTGTGTTTCTGATAACCAGAATTTTTTTTATTCCCTCTTGACAAAAAATAAAAAAGTGACACCAACCGACTGACATTTACCGACCCTGTTTTAGTTTACAGGATTCCACTAAATGACTCTATTAGAAATATGTAAAAAGATTATTCTTTCGAGAAGCTAAAAACTGTTTAAAACTGTCATTCAAACGTACTTTTGAGGTTAATATCCATGAAAATCACCGAAGATATTACTTCAAAACAATGCGATAGGCGACATTTTGGGTCAACAAAAGTAATTGCGGATCAGACTTGGAAAAATCACGTTAATTTTCTGGATCAGGTCGGCGATGTACCAAATAAAAAAAAAAGTTCCGACCTACCGACCCTAATTTTTTTCAGTATGTTACCGGAAACACAGATTTTTTTTTTAGGCCTTATAGGGTAATTTGTCAAAGTTTTCTCTGCAGTCCGTTGCATAATAGAATATATTGCAGGGGCATCGGTGTCCAATGGACACATTTTCTCTTATTACCATGTATCTTAAGTTCAAAAATACCTTGCAGATTATCTACAAATGTGGATAATACATGGCTTTTTAGGGTATATGTTCCTGTTTTTGCACTGTAATTTGTGGTGTCCGCAGTTCACTAATATGTTTTCTCTTTCTCTTTACACTTTCTTTAGGAGATCTCTAGTGTGGAAGAAGATGAGGACCACAGTTCTGACAACTAACATTCTATATTTTCTATACTGCATCTTGGCATAGAATTGTGTTTGAACTCATTGTTATTTTGAAAAATATTTACCATGTTTTCATTTGATTATTTTTTAATTTTCAACATTTTTATTTTTTAATTTTCAACATTTTTACCTTTTTCGAAATATTTTGAATAATATCTTTACAAGACCATACCATTTTTTATTAATTATGCCCCCGTGACTAAAAGGGGGGGGGGATATTGTTTTCCCCTTGTCCGTTTATCCGTCCATCCGTTTGTCCGTTTGTCCGTCCATCCGTCCTTACGAATGAAAAACAGCTATTCATGTTTTTTAAAAAGTTTGCAAACAAATTCCAACTACTTCAAAGGAATCTAACTTACAATAAGTAGATGTGCACACACACACACATCTTTTGGAATATTCAAAATGGCCGCAATTGTCATGGAAACTGAAAAAGGGCGGGAACATTCAAAGTGCTTCAAATTTGATGAAACTTTACAAGAAGGATGCCTAGCACACATAGAAATGATTTAGGTCTCAGAATTTTCAAAATGGCTGCTGTTGCTATGAAAACTGAAAAAAGGCGGGAAAATTCAAAGTGCCTCAAAATGGATGAAACGTCACAGGAAGATTGCCTAGCACCCATAGAATTGATTTTAGGGCTCAGAACTTCCCTTTTATATACATTGTGTCCATACTTGTACTGTGTAGTAAACACCTGTATTGTGTTAACACACGCTTAAATTTGCACTTGCCATATTGATTCAGGGTTTAATTGGTTGCCATTCGGCAACAGCTCTAGGTATGCCCCCTCTGTTAGGTGACGGGGGCATTAAGTTTTACCCTTGTCTGTCCGTACGTCTGTCTGTAAGTACATCAAAAATTTTCGTCAAAGATTTCTCAGCTTGTGTATGCAGGAATGATTTGATATTTGGTGTGAAGTTTTGGTATGATGAGTTGTACCATGTCTCTCCCCTTTTCAAGTCCGTCACTCATCTACTTCCTGTTTGACGAAAACTTTGATTTTTCCCATTATAGCCATATATTGAAAATTTTCGTCAAAGATTTCTCAGCTTGTGTATTCAGGAATGTTTTGATATTTGGTCTGAAGCTTTGGTATGATGCGTTGTACAGCGTCTCCCCTTTTTAAGTATGTCACTCATCTACTTCCTGTAGCCGAAATATCTGTATGGCGGGGGTATCTGTTTCCCATGGACACATTTTCTTTTATTTTTATTTTTTTATTTTAACTTTCACATTTTTCCACGAATTTTTAAACTGAAATTGGCTATTTTGAATCATGCTAGGATTCACAGTGGAAAGATATTTTCCAAAATGGCCTTCAAAAATAAAGTGGCTGCATTTTTCATATGAATGTGTACAATTTAATACCTTTGTGCCTTTTAGACTTTATTACTAAGATATATGATTTTGTTAAGTACCAACTAATATTTTGTTGTTTGGAATGCCAATGAAAATCACACTGCACCTAGCCACAGTAGAATAATTCTATGCTAAGACATGCTGAGCTTTCACTAACACTGTTGATGTTTTCAGATGTACACAGCCCTGCTTTTTAGAGGAATGATTCACCAGCCAGTCTGTGTTGTCTTTATATGCTTTACTATGGCCATTAGAATAGAAATGTTAGAGGAGCATGCTCTGTGTGTGCAGATAATAAATCAAAACAAGATGATACAAAATGAAAAAGAAGGAATGAAGAACTTTTTAATGTTATTGAAAAAAAAAGGAACAATAGCTTAAATTCTTCAATTCAATTTTCTTTTCCAATAATAATATTTCTAACAAAAGAATCTTTTTTCTCTCAGATTTCAATTGTTAGGCATTATTTCTGTCAGCTGTAAACCAATAGTATTGTTGTTAAGACAACAATATTTTGATGGAAGAAATGCAAACATTTTGTTATATCAGATGGCCATTGTAAATATTTATCACAGGACTGTATGAATTTATTCACAGAAAATATCCTAAAATGGCACCATTTAATAGTAATGTAATAGTGGGTTAATCATTCATTTCTTCAATTTAAACATTCATCACAGGAATGCTAAAACATGATGAAGGAAAAAAGGATGTGTATTGTATTAATTACACATATGTGATATCAAGTGGTCAAAATAGGATTTAGAGTTATCTCCCTTTTACTATATCATGACAAACATTCCTTCTATTATTTTCATTGTTTGTTCCTGTGACATGTCTTGTCTTTCTTATGACATGTGATGTTCACATGACGTCATGTCCGTGTGACATGTCTTGTTCATATTTTGTGTGGTTCACAAATGTTCACTAAATGGTATGATGCATGTTTATCTGTTAGTTTTAACTAATGGAAAGGTTTGTGATTAAATAGAATGCCCCATTAGAAGAAAATATATTTTCAGTTATATGCTATACATGTACATTTAGGTTCAGGGTAAATTACAGATTTTGGATGTGTTTAAGTGGTATATTTGAAACAGGGTATTGAGAAATTATATATTGGACGCAACATTGCCTTATTCCATTTGCTAGACTAGTGCCTTAATAAAAAATTAAACCCTGATGAATCTTGCAGAAAGAAATGTCATCAGAAAGAAAGAATGGAGATGCCAAAAACCTAATTACATCATGCTATAATCATGAATTCAATCACTTGTCATAAAGTTTTAGAAAGGTTATACAAGAATCTTGGATTTTTTTATGCCCCCAGATCAAGGATAAGGTGGCATATTGTTTTGATCTTTCTTTCCGTGTGTCTGTCTCTTCATCTGAAACTTTAACATTTGCTATTACTTTTTATCTGTAAGATAGGCTTTTCACACTTGTCAAGTATATAGATTCAGTCAAAAGTAGCATAAATATGCCAAAACAAAAAAAGAAATTAGGTCAGGTCAAAGGTCAAGGTCACAGATGTCAAAGGGTTAAAATTTGGTGTTATATTCTACTGCAGAATATGGGCCATATCTAGTGTTTCACAAACACATCTTGTTTATTATGACCTTACATTAAATATTAGTTATTTAATTTGGTGAGTTGTTTACATATAATTACTTTAAATTTAAAAATTTATAAAGCTTGTTTCCAAATATGTCCGACAAGATTGAAATTCTTAGAGATTTTGCTTGAATAATGTCTTTATAATTCTGAGTTGTTTCTATTTAATTCTGAACACAGTTGGACCTATTTTCTCTCTAATTGCAAGGAAAACTGAATGCATTTTTTGTGCATTAGTATGTACTAACTGTGACTGTGATGTCTTGTTTGACTATAGTGCTAGATGTTGATGTTCCTTATATGTTGGAAAAGTTGACATACAGTGCATGTTGCAACTGTTAATATAGATATATTAGTTATAGACTTTGGACAGCTTGATCCAAAAACTAATTTATGTCCTGTTGTTGAAATTATACATCAAACATAAGTTTATTTAACTCTTTTTTTTTTTTATATATATAAATTTTATTATTTCATGGTTTTACTCTTTCCAATTTTTGAAGTGGATGTTAATCACAATGAAATTAAGTGTAAGAAGGAAAATAAATTCTCTTTGTGATATTTTTTTGCCCATTTTTTTACAAACATAACTTTTTTGTGGTCGTAATATAGAATGGCATTGTCTATTGACAAATGGCTTTGTTCAAAAACTTTTTTTTAAGTGTATGGATGATTATTGAATTTGAGGATAATGTTTTTTTTCATAAACGAATGCCTAGACCAAGTTACCATAATGTTGTTTAAATTGTTTGGGCATCAGACATTGGTGTCTAGATGATAACTCCAAAAGTTTACACCCAATTCAAAGGAAACTTTGATATCAAAAAGTTCAGATCCAATTTAAATGACACTTTGAACTAAAAAAGTATACATCCAATTAAAATAAAACTTCAATATATTGTTGGGTACTAGGAGGGGAAGAATCTTGTGGATTTTTGAGAAAGTTATAAGTTATAAGTCAAGGTCACAGCCACTGGATCAGATTGAAAATTTGTGAAAAAAATTGTTTCAGGATTTCAACTTAACTCTTATGCAGTTCAATTCAAATGAAACTCGGATATATATATATTGTTAAGTACTTGGAGAAGAAGAATTCAATCATTTTTTTAAGAAATAGGTCAAAAGGCAAGGACACAGAAATTGAAAGTACATGTACATAAAAAAAAAACTGTTTTCTGGATGATCATCTTATTGGTATTTTCTGCAAGATATTGAATCCTTTATTGATAGGTCATAGTAGAGGTATATATAAAAAGTCAACAGATCAGGCAGACAACAACTAAAAAAAAATGACCTAAATGAAACTTTTTCATAATTTTGCTGATAAGGTAGGAAGAAAATAAAACTTCACATTATATATGGAGTTGCAACCCAGCTTATGCATCCTGGTACTATTTAGATTTTAGCCTTGTATGGTCATGCCATATTGTTGGAAGCATTTACAGACCTTCTTAGCTTGTAATACCTGCTTCGTCAGTTTTGACACCTGAAGCATTATTTAGAAATATTTTATCAACACAGTGGTAAATGATAAAAATTTGATCTAATGTCTTAGATTTTTATGATCATGCCATATTGTGGGATGCTTTTTCATTAGGACACTGCCTGTTAACTGACACAAAAGGTTATTTAATTTTTGACATTTTGATCTTGATTATAGATTCATTTTTCATGAAATATACTAGGGCAAAGGTAATTTTGATAAAAATCAGAATTTTTTTTTGGAAAAGCTTTGAATTTTAATGTGCTCTCAACTACTCTTAGAAGCATGAACAATTTTCCAAAATTTTTACATATATTGGTAAATATGAACTTTGTATTGACATCAATTTCAATTTATTGTGTTAAATTAATTATCATGGCTTTAAACCTAACTTATTCATCTTTGTTTTTTCTTAATTTATATTTTGTGGCTATAAAACAATGAGACAAGCATTGCAAGAAACTATATTTTTAATTCTGAAAAATATAATGATTTTAAGAGATACCTGTTTTGTAGTCTATTGACCAGTTTGTGGTAGTATTGTGATACTTGAAATTGGCTTTGCTTAATTGCTTATTTTTCCTTACATTTCTTTTGACATATTTTGTCATTTAGGTTGTATTTATAATTGATTAATTTATACAAAAAGACTTTAAAGAAATAAACATTTTAAGTCAACACATACAAATTGTTTTGTCTCTCATTGTCCCTTGCCATTTTGTTGTCATGACATTATGATCAGGCCTCACAGTCAGAAAAATCTATGAAGGGTTTTTCAATACAACTACAATATTTTCGGTCGACCTTTTTATTGTTTCTATTCTTTTATTTTGCCATGTGTTTTTTTAGCTTTAGGTCATATTTTAGATTATAAATTCATCCCTTTTAACAGCTCACATGCTCATGTATCTCGTTATTTTACAATATTTTATAACTTTTATGGTCAAATTATAGAATGTTGCACACAGCATCATTGGCATTAGCAGTGGCTTTGGACAAGCAGTTTTAGTTAACAAATTTGGTTCCGGTGTACTGTTGATTATAAAATTTTAAAAACAGTAACGGAAATACTAAACTTTTCACTAATAATTATATCATTGACTTCTAATTCAAGAGATCCTCATAAGCCAAATTATTACATTTTACCTTAAAAATAGGTAAATCACCTAAAAAGGAATTGTCAGACCATTCATCATCAACTACTATGTAAAATTGTAAAGAATTCTACCTTTTCATGAAATCTAAACCAGTAAAATAAAATGAAGGCCAAAACTGCAGCTTCTATTCTGTATTTGGAAATCAAATGCTGTCATATATTGTCAATTAATATTAACATAATATGAAGATATGGTGTGAATTACAGGACTATAATTACAATAGCAGAACAAGGTTTCAAAAGAATAAGAATGATAGTGATATGTTTACTGTAAATTAATGAATTATGGCATGTTTAAGAGCTGGACTCATTGGAATTCATTCATGGGGTGAATTACTGTAAGACAGCATCAGGCCACATTTGTCTTTATCTAGATTTACTAGACCTTTTTTCCACGGACTTGCCGGTTAGGAAAATCACAGAAAATGAAACATTTGTGTTCAAATATGAAAAAGAAAGGAGATGGGGTAAATGTCAAGGAGACAACATCCCATCTCCAGGTTAAAACGACCCAAAACAAAGCATCTATGGGTGTATAAAAGTATGAAAATTGCAATTGCAGCGTAAACTTTACCTTTGAAATTACAACATCATATCTAATCCGTGATAGTATGCATCAAGTGCTGTCAAATAGCTATGAATTGAAATGCGTGTATGCAGAAACTAAATTCACAGTAACTTCTGTATTTTGTTATTTGTTGTCACTAGGCCGATGCCACTGCTGGTGAATTCTTAGTAGAGGGTATTGAATTCACCAACCCAGTAGCCAGTACCTCGGTGCTGGCCAGAAAACCGATTTTATTTGAAAACTTACAATATCTAGATTTAAGAGAATTTTGTTATAACCTAAGGAGTATCTTCCTCTTGCATAGCTCTGTCCTTTGTTATGCCCCGCCACGAAGTGGAAGGGGCATATAGATTCACCCTTGTCCATTGGTATGCACGTCTGTCTGTCCCGTTGTTTAGTTTTGCGTTAAGGTCCATATATTGGCAACTTCTTGTACTTTTTAGGTAATATAACATCAGTACATGTACCTTGATTAGTACTACCAGATTTACCAACAATTAGGGATCCATGACCTACATTTTACGCTTGAGTGACTTTTGTTAAATTTTGCATTAAAGTCCATTTCTCAACAACTACACATTATACCAATGTGATGTTTCATCAAATTAATTGCCTTGATGAGTACTACCCAAAACATCGACAGTTAGGTGACTTTGACCTATATTTTACACTTGAGTGACTTTTGTTAAATTTTGTGTTTAAATTTCTGAACAACAACACATTATATCACAATGATGTTTCATCAAATTGATGGCCTTGATCAGTACTACCCAAATCATTGATAATTAGGTGGCTTTGACATATATTTTACGCTTGAGTGATTTTTGTTAAATCTTGCATTTAAGTCTGTTTCTTAACAACTTAACATGCTATCCCAATGTTTTTGCATGAAAATTAATCAACTGGATGAGTACTATCAAAACCAAGGCCAATTAAGTGCCTTTTACCTGCATTTTACGCTTGAGCGACCTTTGGTAAAATTTGGGTTTTCATACTTCATACTTTTCTCAACAACTACACAACATATCATTTTGTTTCATGGAATAACTCATCTTTGTCCCTGGGAACTACCCAATTTCTGGACAAATTTTTGACTTTGACCTCCGTTTTATGCTTGAATGACTTTGTTAAAGTTTTCCATTAGGCCCATTTCAAACAGCTAGATGTTTAGTTGGTGAATACTACATAATTCATGGATAATTTTATAACCTGACCAATAATTAATGTTTAAAAGACTTTAGTATGGTATTTTTGTTACTTTCCATTATTTAACAAATGTTTATTGAACAATCATCTATAATGGTACTTCCTTCAGTGACTGGCAACTAATCTTTATGCCTGAGTGACTTCGTTTATCTCTTGTGATAAATTTGTCGGCAGGGCATCCGTGTCTTTTAGACAACATTCTCTAGTTGATTTTGGCTTTCCATTTTAGATTGTATAGGCAATTTGTTTTCTACTAGCTTTTACACATTTCGGTTTATGGATTTCCAAATATTTTTTACCTGTGCTGAAGAGACATAAGTTGTCGAAATGCACATATGTAGAAACTGAATTCACATTTACATCGGTATTTTGTTGTTTAGAGAACCTTGACCTATATTTCCCACTCCAGTAACCACTTGAGGTTTTTTAGCTCACCTGACCCGAAGGGTCATGTGAGCTATTGCCATCACTTGGCGTCCGTCGTCCGTACGTCGTACGTCGTCCGTCCGTCGTAAACTTTTTTCAAAAATCTTCTCCTCTGAAACCACTGAACCAATTTTAACCAAACTTGGCCTGAATCATCACCAGGGTATCCTGTTTCAAAATTGTATCCGATGAGTCCGAGGACCAAACAACATGGCTGCCGTTACTAAAAATGGAACATAGGGGTAAATTGCTGTTTTTTGCAAATAACTCAAAAACCATTACAGATATCAATAATCTGACATGGGTAAAAGTGATCAGCATGACAAGATCTACCCGCCCTGCGATTTTGAAGAAAATCTGATCACCCATTTTGGAGTTATTGCCCTTTTTCCGAAAATTTTTCAAAATTTTAATATATTTTATTTTTATCAAAGAAACTCTAACAGATAGAAGTCAACTTTAAATTGCAAAAATGTTCAGCATATCAAGATCTACCCACCCTGAAATTTTGGACAAAAACCAAAAACCCTTGTAGGAGTTATTGCCCTTTTTTCACAGAATTTTCAAAATTTTTATATTTTTCGTCTTTTATTTCCAAAACTATAGAAGATGAAGGTTAAGTGTAAATTGATAAAATGTTTGCCGATGCTGAAGTTACTTCAAAATAGGTGTTGAAAATCGTTTGTTGACTGCCATTTTCAAAATGGCTGCCAAAAAAGGCGGGAAAATTCAACATTGTTCGATTTCAATGAAATTTGGTTTCCAAATAGATATTGATGTTGCGACTTCAAAACCAGTATTGAAAATATTCGTTGACTGCCATTTTCAAAATGGCCGCCAAAAAAGGCGGAAAAATTCAACATTGTCTGATTTCAATGAAATTTGGTTTCCAAATAGGTATTGATGTCGCAACTTCAAAACTGATGTTAACAATTGTTCGATGAATGCCCTTTTCAAAATGGCCACCAAAAAAGGCGGGAAAATTCAACATTGTCCAGTTTCAATGAAATTTAGTTACCAAATAGATATTGATGTTGCGACTTCAAAACCAGTGTTGAAAATTGTTCGTTGACTGCCATTTTCAAAATGGCCGCCAAAAAAGACGGGAAAATTCAACATTGTCCGATTTCAATGAAATTTGGTTTCCAAATAGGTATGATGTCGCAACTTCAAAACCAATGTGAAAAATTGTTCGATGAATGCCATTTTCAAAACGGCCGCCAAAAAAGGCAGGAAAATTCAACATTGTCTAATTTCAATGAAATTTTGGTTTCAAAATAGATATTGATGTTGCGACTTCAAAACTGGTGTTGAAAATTGTCATTGCCCGACATTTACAAAATGATGTTTTGACTTCAAAACTGGTGTCGAAAGTGGTCCTAATAGCAAGAATGTTTTTTGTCAAAAAAGCCAATCAAAGAAATATAGTAAAACTTGACCAGACTTTTAAATACAGTTCAAGATATTGTTGGTGTTCCAGCTACCAAAGTTTGAGGGACTGAAGTTCATCTGTATAACTTACAATGTAAGCTTGATTGTCGTATTGTGCTTCATAGTTTTCTTCACAATATAAGAAATATGTTTAATCTAGATTATAAAGGGGAACCCCTGCCAAAATTTTTATATGGAAAGGGGAACTTGGAATGTTTTGATTTCAGCAATATGCATTATCTGAGTTTTAAGGGGAACCCCTGCCCAAATTTTTTTTTGAATGATGGTCTGAAATGGGTTGTAATGGATAGTGGGGCTTTAAATTACTGTGGACACTGCCGAATCTACTTGCCCAATTGGAACCATACTTGGTGACAACTGTCAATAGTTGGTACCTATAGCAGAATGTGTCTGGTAAGTCTGCATGTATTCCAAGATGGCTGCCAAAGATGGGGACATAGTTTAACATTGGACCCTATGGGAAAAACACATTCAAAGACATTCTTCTCTGAAACTACATGGTCAGTTGGAATCAAACTTGGTCACAATAGGCCTTTAATGGCCTTCTTAAAAAATTGATGTCTGACAAGTCTGCACCTCATCCAAGATGGCAACCAGTGGGGACCATTGTTTAACATTGGACCCTATGGGGAAAACACATTCAAAGATTTTCTCCTTTGAAACTTCTAGGAAATGAGTCACTTAAACATAGGGTTAATTTGTGCTGCAGTTTATGCCAGTCATGGACCAGGTGAGCTATACAGGCTCTTGAGAGCCTCTAGTGTGATCAGAAAGTTTGTCTGTCATATAGCCTTTGATCTTGCATTAAACATCCCTGTCAAGTGACCATTTTAATTTTTTCTGAATAGAACAGTTATATTTGTGAAATTTGGTATGTAGGTTAGTCAACTGCCTTCCAATAGCTTCTCATCTTGGCCTCAAATTCATGGTTTAGTGACCATGTTAGGTTTTTGTATTAGATTAGCGGTAGGTTAATGATATCTCTTATGTAGATTTGGCCTTTAGCCTTTATTCTTGACCTCAATTTCATGTTCCAGTGACCATGTTATATTTTTGTTTTATAGTTATTTTCTCAATAGTATGTGGTAGGTAAATGGTATATTCTGACGTTAGTCTTCAATACATGTATTGCATAGCAGTTTGAAATTTGGCCTCTGACATTGAATTCAGCAGTTCAGTAACCATTTCAAGTTTTCATGATTAAGTTGTTTTCATGATAACATTATTTCTCAATTATTTTAAGTGATCGGTCCAGCACAAATTATTTATGACATGTATTAGTTTCTGCACATGCTTTACATATTCTGAATTGCAGGTTTTAACTTTCCATATTTTGATGTCTTTTTGAACTAGAGATTAGAGTAGCATCAAGTTTTTGGTCTGTCTGTTTGTCAGCAAAACTTTGACACTGGGTATATCTTAGAGGGGTAACGATTCATCGATGAATCGATTATATCCATCCAAAGTGACGATGATTCCCGTATCGTATCGTTGGTCCGGAATTGTGATACCGAAAATGGCTTTGTTTTATACAACCGCACCCAATCCGATCTGTGTTTTATTAGCGCCAATATGGCGGAACTCGTAGATATAAACGAAGTTGTCATTGTGAATACTCCTACGGCTTATTATATGATATAATTAGTAATATTTAATGACAATTATGACAGATACATGGCTCAAATATTAAAACAATCGTATAATGCAATTCATAGTCTTGATATCTGCTGAATTTATGTCAAGAAAACAAGATTTACAATACCTTGATACATATCGTGATAGTATCGTATCGCAAGCAGATATCAAGATACGTATCGTATCGTGAGATTCCTCACAATACTCAGCTCTAGTATATCTATCTAATAGTAATTGATACGTCTGTCATATTTCACATGTCATGTGTATTTATTGTGGTAAGGCCTTGCAATTGGTACCAAAAAATTATATTTGACCTCAAAACTTTTCCGATCCTGTAAGAAGTCCTTTGCTGTTAATTAACACTCCTGGATGTGCATACTTGTATTGTAACACCCTCTATTGGTGCAGCTGTTTATGTTTATTTTTTAGAAATGTTGTTATTAAAACTTTAACTTCCTTATTACAGCTAATTATGTATCAAGGAAGAATAATATTTCTTTTTAAGTATTCAGATTCTCCGTAGACCTCCATTTTAAATAAAACACTTGAAACTGAAACTTCAAAGTGATTTGATTAATCATTTTTATCTAGCTTTGAATGTGAGGAATAAACCTCTGATTTGAATTTTGAATTCAGAAATGAACCAAGTCTCTGATACAATTGTTTTTTATTTATTCTATTTATCAATGATCTTGACGAACCTGTTATGATGATCT
Source organism: Modiolus philippinarum (assembly GCA_002080025.1). Lineage (NCBI taxonomy): Eukaryota > Metazoa > Mollusca > Bivalvia > Mytilida > Modiolidae > Modiolus > Modiolus philippinarum. Next base: position 98,283 of record MJUU01019710.1, read on the forward strand.
CTGGGAATTAAAAGTAAAACATTATGTTTTAGGAAGATTAGCTGCTATCATCAGCATATTGTATGCTCTTGATTAGAGGGGGAAATATACAGCTTCTTCCGCAATTCTTCAAGTGGAAAATTATGAAATTTAAAGTTCTTTTATGCTTTTCAGATAAAAAGACGCAAATATATATTTTAAAGCCTAAATATTCTTTTATGAAATTGAAATCATGTAGTTTTGATCTATATTGCATATTTATTTCATTGCTCGTTGAAGCGTAATTGCCAAAAATAAGTACTCTTTTGAAAAAGTATAATAAAGAACAATTTACTGGCAGTGAATCGCCAGGTGATTGAATATCTTATCTATATGTGTCATCCATATATTCTTCACTGAAATCTAACATATTGCTTAAAGCTGGTAATATGAAATATAGGTCTATTCTGTTGTGAATTGAAAATCTATCAAACTGAATGAATGTAACATTTCATTATGCAGTGAACAGATGGTTGTAATTATGTTTTTAAAAGATATTTTTTAAATTTGTGTTTTAATGGAATGGATATTTTTTGCAAAACACAAGGAATGCAGAATGTGTTGGAATAACCAATGAATAAATGAACATTTATTTCTTAAAGTTTGAAAAGGACAAGATTTGATTCTAAATATGGAAGTAAAACTTGAACAGTGTTGACATATACATTGAATGATTGTAAAGTAGTAGACCAAAAGTACTAATTATATATCAAATCATTCAAAAATCGGATGTAATAGAAGGAGGTCATAATATGTCATACAATACATGATGAAAAAAATCAATCTCGCATTGAAAGAAAGAAATCGAGATTTGACATGTATTGACAAATTTGTGGAAAATCAAATGGACATCAGATATTAGGATAAGTAGTTTAAAAATCTTTGCCAATTAGTACAAACTGTTACAATTTTAATGGTCGGATTAATGATTGTTACATTCAGCTGTAACAAGCTAGGAACTTGTACCAGTAATCGCTTGATTAATTTCCTAAGAGGACATTTACGTTTCAAATTTTGTCAATGTACTGATGGAATTAACAGCTATTAGAGGAAAAAAAATACAAAAAAAACTTGGTATATGCTTAACCAAAAGATCAAATGGAAAGTGGTTTTTTTTTTCTTCTTCAAATGGTGCATAGATTGCATTTCGGGGTCTTATGTACATGTGAAAATTGAAATAAATTTTTTAAAAAGGATATTTCAATGGAAAATACATAAATAGTGATTTTTTTTCCCTGTTAGTTGAATGTGTGAAGTGATTATACTATTGCATGACAAACGTTATCAAATGCAGGAAAAAAAAAGATAAATAGTTACCAAGGACACATTGGAAATTTTGTATCATATGCTGTATAATTTGTGGAATATAATATTTAGTATAGGAATTTTGTAGTAACAGCTGGTTTTGTTATATAACTAGATCTTTAAATAGATAAATACAATTTGGATTGTTTATGATTAAGGCCAACTATTTATACTGTTTGATTTGCGACATATTGAAATATTGCAATTAATGAAAATGAAAAATCAATTTCATTCATGTAAAGCAATTGACGACTGAAGCAATACAGGTGATCAAAAGGTGGATATTATTTGAGCGAGACTTTGGAGTAAAATCTGTAGAAATCCGCTCTCTGTCGTTAGGAAAAGTCTATTTTTATTTTTGGCCATTTGCATTTCATGGTTAAATGGAGTTCATATTGAAGTTTCGAAAAGGTTGACAATTTACCAGAGCAATCTCATATGGTTTATTTGATTGCAATTAATCAGGAAATATATGAGATGGACTTTATGCATCTGCTAAATCAAATTCTACATTTTGTAATTAAACCTCAGAGATAATGGATTAGGAAAATAAATTGAAACATATGGCATCTGTACGAATTTAAAAATGATGATTCATAAACAGATAGAAAAAATATGAATGTAAATATCACATGAACGACAGCAATTTTCTGTCTGTGTAGCCGAGATTTAAGACATGTCAAAAGAAAATCTCTATGCATTTTATATTGATGTTGTGGTTACAAAATACAAGACTTATAGCATATGTCAGTTTCATCAACGTTTGATTTTCTCCAGAAAATAATAGGATATTTATTTGATAACGATGTACATTTTATGTTGGAAAAAAAAGGCGGAATTTAGCTAGATTAGCAAGAGTGCAAACATTTTCAAGTTTATAAAAAATGCTTTAAATGTAACATTATTGCATTGTTCAATAGAGAAGTTTGTAAACATACACATAAACATGATGGATCAAACAAATTGCAATGAAACCACTTTAACAGACTTTGATTGTACTGTTGAACGTGTTACAAAAAATAATATCTCCTCCAAAGTGATGGAGGATTTTGATTCTGATTCAGGATTAGTGATAAGTGGTGAATATTCTGTTAGTGGCGATGATTTCATTCCAATTGGAAATTTACACAAATTTAAAAATATTTGCCTATTGAGTGAAAATTCAAAGGGAGATAAATCCGAAAATTTAGAAAATGTGATAAATAATAACTCAAGTATAAGCAAGGCCGAGCCTTATTTTGGTGATTTTGAATGTGATGAAGTCTATAGTAGCTTAGAATGGGATGATAATTCAGTTGAAATGACTGAGGAATCAGAAGGCAGTGGTACATTGGAAAACAGTATGTCTTTAATGTCAGATGACGATATTCTCTGTGACGATTCTATTGATATACCTTCAGGAGATGTTTCTTATGCTGAAAGTAATACAGATAATCAGTCTGTAACGATTTCTAATATTTTTGAGGTAAATTTTGAAAACTTTAATGTCTTTTGATTAGTTAAATACAAAATGTGGTATCATTATTCTGATCTCAGTCGCAGATGTGGAAGGGTTAATGTTTTTATACTACGTGTACATACTGGTTCAACAGAAGCCAGTAACATATCCTGCAGTCCTGGCCTATATTTTATGCATGACTGGTTTTAGTTAAAATAAGTGTCCATTCCTCAGAGCTCTCAAATATAGGAGTTGTAGTAGTTCAGCAGAAGTCACTTACTTATGTGGCAGACCCTACTTATTCCATCAGTTTTAAAACATCTTTGAATTTATGGTCTTCCAAACGTTTAGATTTTATCTGCACTGAAGAGACATAAGTTGTCGAAATGCGCATATGCAGAAATAAAATTCACAGTAACTTCGGTATTTAGTTATTTGAATAAACATGCATGCAAATTCACAGTAACTTTGGTATTTAGTCATTAGTATTTTGTATCTGGGTCAATTTGTTGTCCCACGCCGCAGTGCTGAGCAGGGACATAGAAATGCCGTGTGTCCGTGCGCCCGTCTGTCACACTTTCTTGTAAGCGCTCTTATGCCTACAAATTATAGCGGATTTTCATATACCAAATGTTTATATCACTAATACCTTGGTCAAGTTCGAAAATCAGCCTTGGTTGATACTTTTTGACGGAGTTATGGGACTTTGACCTAAATAATTGACTCTGTGTTAGCCAAAAATTGACCTTGTAAGTGCTCTCATGGCTACAAATTTTGACAGATTCGCATGAAATGTTTATACCACTAATACCTTGGTCAAATTCAAAAATCAGCCTCGGTCGATACTTATTGACGGAGTTATGGGACTTTGTCAAAAATAATGACACTGTTATATCAAAAAATTTACCTTGTAAGCGCTCTCATGCCTACAAATTTTAACCGATTTTCATGAAATTTATACCAAATGTTTATACTACTAATACCGTGTTCGAGTTCGAAGATCAGTTTCTGTCGATACTTTATGACGGAGTTATTGGACTTTGAACAAAATAACAACACCGTTCTATCCAAATATTGATCTTGTAAGCACTCTCATGGCAACAAATTTTGACAGATTTTCATAAAATTTATACCAAATGTTAATACCACTAATACCTTGGTCAAGTTGGAACATCTGTCGTGGTCAATCCTTTTTGTATCCCCACATATTCAATTTTGGAACTGCCTTGAATGTTTGACTTTGAAAATATTGCAATTTCATATACTGTATAGAGCGGCGGGGGACCCAGGAATTCTATTCTTGTTACTAAATAGATTTAGCTTTTTATTGAAGTGTTTAAGTATAGTAATCTTTAATGATGAAATATTTTAATCAGGAAATAATTGTCTGAAATTAATGGGTTACTCTCTAAACTATGCTGCTCCAAAACACATCTTTATGAAAATTTCTTTCTTGATGCCCCAAAATTATCTTTGAAACAAGCAACTCCTTGTATGTAGTCCCTTAAGATACTAACTGATTTACCACTGGGTCGATGCCTCTGCTGGTGGACTGTTAGTCCCCGAGGGTATTCACCAGCCCAGTAGTCAGTACTTCGGTGCTGACCCGAAAGCCGATTATATCTGAAATCTTGCTATATCTAAATTTTTGTAAATTTTGTTGAAACTAAGGAGTATCTCCCTCATGCAAAGCTCTGTCCTTAGCTGATTTTGGCTTTACATTTAGATCATATTGGTTATTTGTTCTCTTTCAGTTTTGAACATCTTTGAGTTAATGGTCTTCCAAAAGTTTAGATTTTATCTGCACTGAAGAGACATAAGTTGTCGAAATGCGCATATGCAGAAA
>MJUU01019710.1:103040-125894 GCA_002080025.1 Modiolus philippinarum
AAATTCACAGTAACTTCGGTATTTAGTTATTTGAATAAACATGCATGCAAATTCACAGTAACTTCGGTATTTAGTCATTAGTATTTTGTATCTGGGTCAATTTGTTGTCCCACGCCGCAATGCTGAGCAGGGACATAGAAATGCGGGGTGTCCGTGTATCCGTGCGTCCGTCCGTCAGACTTTCTTGTAAGCGCTCTCATGCCTACAAATTATAACGGATTTTCATGAAATTTATACCAAATGTTTATATCACTAATACCTTGGTCAAGTTTGAAAATCAGCCTTGGTTGATACTTTTTGACGGAGTTATGGGACTTTGACCAAATCATGACTCTGTTTTAGCAAAAAATTGACCTTGTAAGCGCTCTCATGGCTACAAATTTTGACAGATTCTCATGAAATTTATACCAAATGATTATACCATTAACACCTTGGTCAAGTTCGATAATCAGCCTTGGTCGATACTTTTTGACGGAGTTATGGGACTTGACAAAAATAACGACATTGTTTTAGCCAAAAATTGACCTTGTAAGTGCTCTCATGCCTACAAATTTTGACAGATTCTCATGAAATTTATATCAAATGTTTATACCACTAATACCTTGGTCAGGCTCGAAAATCAGCCTCGGTCGATACTTATTGACGGAGTTATGGGACTTTGTCAAAAATAATGACTCTGTTTTATCCAAAAATTTACCTTGTAAGCGCTCTTATGCCTACAAATTTTAACCGATTTTCATGAAATTTATACCAAATGTTTATACTACTAATACCATGTTCGAGTTCGAAGATCAGTTTCTGTCGATACTTTATGACGGAGTTATTGGACTTTGAACAAAATAACAACACCGTTTTATCCAAATATTGATCTTGTAAGCGCTCTCATGGCAACAAATTTTGACAGATTTTCATAAAATTTGTACCAAATGTTAACACCACTAATACCTTGGTCAAGTTGGAACATCTGTGGTGGTCGATCCTTTTTGTTTCCCCACATATTCAATTTTGGAACTGCCCTGAATGTCTGACTTTGAAAATATTGCAATTTCATATACTGTATACTAGTATATTGCATGAGCGGCGGGGGACCCAGGAATTTTATTCTTGTTACTAAATAGATTTAGCTTTTTATTGAAGTGTTTAAGTATAATAATCTTTATTGATGAAATATTTTAATCAGGAAATAATTGTCTGAAATTAATGGGTTACTCTCTAAACTATGCTGCTCTAAAACACATCTTTATGAAAATTTCTTTCTTGATGCCCCAAAACTATCTTTGAAACAAGCAACTATTTGTACTTTTTGACGGAGTTTTGTATGTAGTCCCTTAAGATACCAACTGATTTGAGAACAACACACTTAATCTTTTATTGGTGTTCCTTTCCCTGAATTTTAGCAGGTAGAAAACATACCTTGACAAAGATTTGTAGGAGAACATAGTTGGCTTTGCAGACAAGTATTCATTGACATGATAAATGCAATCCTTGAGAGGGCTGGAGTTAGTTATGTTTGAAACATTAACTATATGAGTTAGGCATGTTTGAAACACTGACTTAACCTTTAAGAGAAATAATTTTTACTAAAATTTTGATATGCCTGCTACTCATTTACTTGTTTTGTTCTAAAAATATTTCTATTTTGACGAGGTTGTAAGTGGGTGGATGCGCCAATGCTTCCTTCAAGCTTTTGATCAATGTAATAAATAAATTGAAGAAGAAATAGTAATCTATAAATGTGTTTTCAAAGTCATCCTTACTTTGAGATTTATAGGTGTTTAAATCCCATTATTTTACTAAAATGCATTGATATTTGTGTGTTTGTCTGGAACTACCTTTTAGCAAGAAATATTTTCTTTGTAGACGTCATATAGCCCATTATACTAGTATATAAAAAAAAATAGATTCTCTATCCAACTTTAAAAAAACAAAGGTAGGGCAGACAAATTTTATTTTTTGATTTTAACTAAGGAAAAATTTTGAAGAAAATGACCAAAAACTAGAAAAATATCATTTTTTTCATGGGCTGGATGAGACGAGAACCTAGGAATCAAGGATTTTGACATTTCCACAGCTGTTGCACTTTAGTGCACATAGGAATCAGGCCTTTGGAAGATTGAAAATTAAATGAAAAACAGCTTGGTTTCAGTAGGAATTTGTAAATTCAGTAATTAGTTATACAGTATTTCTTAGTGCCCCTGCAGCTGTAAGTGCCCTCACCCTACCCTGATGCATCTGGGGTTGACACACAGCCTCCAAGAAAATTGGGTCTCTTTGACGTACATTTTCTGCTTGATTGACTTCAATTCAAATTTACATCTTAGTTCATATCACGTTTAGTGTACATGGTAGGATATTGTAACCTTTTATATGCATGCATTTCTGGTGGTAGGTCAGCATCCAGGCAAAATTTGGTCACTTTGACCTATATGAGTAGTATTCAAGTTTTTGGACAAGTTCAGAATTTAGTCACTTTTCATGATAGGATTATGCAACCTTACATGTGCATGCATCTCTGATGGCATGTCGACATCCAGGCAAAATTTGGTCACTTTCGCCTATAATTTATGCTTGATTGATTTACATTAAAGTTTTCAGATAATTTCAGATCTCATTCACTACACATGGCAGGATAATGTAACCTTCCATACACATGCATCTCTGATAGTAGGTCAGCATCAAGGCAAAATTAGGTCACTTTGTCCTGTATTTTACGCTTGGTTGATTAGTATTCAAGTTTTTGAACAAGTTCAGATCACAGTCACTATACATGATAGGATTATTTATCCTTTCATATGCATGCATCTCTGATTGCATGTCAGCATCCAGGCAAAATAAGGTCACTTGTTATTTTATGCTTGATTAGTATTCAACTTTTTTGACAACTGTCACGTTCAGATCTCAGTCACTATAGATCACTATACATGGTAGGATCATGTAACTTGCATTTCTGATGGCATGTTAGCATCCAGGCAAAATTAGGTCACTTTGACCTATATTTTCCACTTGATTGATTTACATTCAAGTTTATGGTGCAGTTCATATCTCAGTCACTATACATGGTAGAATAGTGTAGCCTTGCATATGCATGCATCTCTGATGGTATGTCAGCATCCAGGCAATATTAAGTTGCCTTGACCTATATTTTATGCTTGATTAATTTACATTCAAGTTCACGGATGAGTTCAGATCTCTTGTCACTATGCATGGTAGGATAATGTAAGCTTTCATATGCATGCATCTCTGATGGCATGTCAGCATCCAGGCAAAATAAGGTCACTTATTATTTTATGCTTGATTAGTATTCAACTTTTTTGACAACTGTCATGTTCAGATCTCAGTCACTATAGATCACTATACATGGTAGGATCATGTTACTTGCATCTCTGATGGCATGTCAGCATCCAGGCAAAATTAGGTTACTTTGACCTATATTTTCCACTTGATTGATTTACATTCAAGTTAATGGTGAAGTTCATATCTCAGTCACTATACATGGTAGAATAGTATAGCCTTGCATATGCATGCATCTCCAATGGTATGTCAACATCCAGGCAATATTAAGTTGCCTTTACCTATATTTCATGCTTGATTAAATTACATTCAAGTTCATGGATCAGTTCAGATCTCTGTTACTATGCATGGTAGGAAAATGTAAGCTTTCATATGCTTGCATCTAATGCCTGTGTCACACTAAGCCACGTCCATGAAGACATTACTATGACTTGCAAGATTTAATGGTCCTGGAGAGGTCGTGATACATTCGGCAAAATCTTTACATTTCTACGATGTAACCACGACCAAACTATGATCATACCACGAACTGACTACGAACCCATTACGACTTAGCGACGACATCACTGCGGCCATTAAGTCCTAACTGCGACCTTTCCACGAATATCCCGACTGCATCACGACTTAGCTACGCTACCATCACGACGAAACCACGATTCTATCAAGACGTTACCAGATCTTACTACGATTTGATGAGGAAATCATCACAATCTTGACCACAGTTGGTTTAAATACTCGGCAACATACAAGTTTTCCATTTTCTTGAAATTTCACTGATTGCAAGAACATTCAACTCAAATCGTAAAAACCTGTGAGAGGGCGTGGTAGGGGAGACATTTCAAAGGCATTTTCAGTAATAGCCCACACAGTGATCGCGATGTATATAATGGAAGTTTTGTTTCTGATACGATAACTATTGACGACAATAATGGACGAGCCCACTTATGGATGAGTCTGTTATTGGAGACAATATTTGAAGTTTCAGAAAACAAAACTTCTATCATTCTTTTTATCGGTAATAACCTAAATCATTTGATAGAACAAATTGTCTGACATAAACATTTTACCTTGCTTGTTATAGAAATTTACTGTTTTTATCAAAATTCTAACAACTTAAAAATACTGAGGCTTCATTTCATGTATGGCACTCGGTAGATGTCCTTGGTACTGGATTAGGCTTCCTATTTCGATATTTTTGGAAATGAATACTTCTTTTTGGACTACTTTTGGGTTATGGCTTTCCATATTATTTGATTTTAATGCTTCTGACGATAGGTAACTCCTTAAAACACGTGTACAACATAACGAAATTAACTGTTTTTTACGCAAAGTCGGTATTTTTTTGTATTTTAAAATCGGGAAATTGACTATTGATTTAAGTAAAAAAAAAATTGTACAATCCTAACGGTTTTTGTAGATGTATATTTCATAATTTACATTGATGTGCTGATTGACAAAGTAGGAGTGGCCAAACATACTTTTTGTCAATATTTGTTCGCATTCGGACAGTGAAAATATTTGCCTCACAATATCTAAGAGAACTCATCTAAATTATTGATAAACCGTATTCTTCTTCGTTTTCTTAGTCACAACACTGTTAGTAGTACACGAAAATAATAAATTATACTTTATTTGAAATGCCCTTAATGCCCTAAGGGTTGATGCCATGAACACAAACCAAATTGCAATAAAAATGCATGAAACTTATTGTATCAAGAAGGCCGGTTTCTTTGAACAAAGGAAGATGGTTGCTTGGTCGGTGAGGGTGATTTAGTACATATAACGAACCCCTACAAAAAAATTCTTGGTTTTGCATCTCAATTTTTACAGTCGATTGATCATACCAATTGTGACATCTATAAATATGCTGCGGTGTTTTGCAAGTCGATATTTTATCAACATTATAGTACGATTATTGCATGATCAGGGTAAAGTCATGATAAAGTCGGCATGAACTTAAGTCTTATATATCGTAGTTCAATCGTGATGTGATTGTGGCAGGAAGACGGAACAGTCGTATTAGAATCGGAACGGTCGTTATGAGATAGTAGTAGAATCGGAATGGTCGTAATGAGATCGTAGTAGCATTGTACTTTGATCGCAGTGCAGTCTTCTCACCTGGAATCCCAGGATCCCACTACGATCATGAAGACCTTAGCACGACCTTACCACGACTCTACGGCGACCTTTCTACAACCAAATTTGACCACGACTGCACTACGATTTTTTTTTAGCATGTTCAAAGTTGTTCCACGACCACCCCAACCATGAAGACCTATCTACAATCCTACTACGATCTTACTGCGAAGGCCCCGATTACACCACGATCCTAATTTTTTTCTCAGTCATATAGTGAGATCGTGGCCTAGTGTGATGGGGGTATAAATAAGATGGTAGGTCAGCAGTCAGGCGAAATTTGGTTACTGGGACAATAAGCAATAAGGAAGCTTTGTAATGTTTTAATGTTATTAAGGCTTCTTTATTGAACACAATTTGTGCCCTACTTAATAATGATAATTTTATTAATGCATAACAATTCCAATTAGGAATTTAAGTTAAGAGCCCCCTTTTTCATGTCTTATAAGCTCGCCAGGTGCTTAATATGAGGAATACAATACCTCATTATGTACAATTTTGTTGAAAATTTAGATTTATGATTTCTTGACTTTCAGAATTTCTTAACACTTTTGGAGTTTTGTTCTGTTTTAATAAGATTGATACAAATTTGATACTGAGAGAGATACAGAACACCCACATCACATGAAATTAATTATCTACAAATGTACTCAATGTAAAAAAGATGTTTTAAATGTTATTTTTAACTTCAATTAATTGATTTGGCACTTAAATTGAACATCTCAAAAGAGAAAAAAATAATGACTGGTTCTGTCAAAATGAATCTGGAATATTCCTCAAGGAAAATGAGCTTCAGTCACTACATTATGCTTCTACTAAATGTACATGCAAACTCGCAAAAAACTGACAAAATTGTGTAAATTATTGAATAAAAGATGGTGTTTTATGGAAAGAAAATTTTGTACTATTTCTTCAAGTTTTATTAAACCCCCCACAAACAAAGTTTTGGGGGTATATGGGAATCACCCTGTCTGTCTTTCTGTCCACACTTCTTGTAAGCGCAACTCTACTTTAAGGATTTTGATGAAACTTTATACAAAGGAAGGATACTATATGGAGATGTGCATGAAGGAATATAATTATTGTCCACTACCAGGAAGGGGAGATAATTTGACTTTGACTTTTCTTTGATTCCCTATGTATGGGTTACCTCGTAAGCGCAACTCCTCTTTAACAACAGGAAGATTTTGATGAAACTTTACACAAAGGAAGGACACTATATGGAGATGTGCTTGAAGGAATATAATTTGTGTTCGAAACCAGGAAGGGGAGATAATTTGACTGACTTTTCTTTGATTCCCTGTGTATGGGGTACCTCATAAGCGTAACTCCTCCTAAACCACTGGAAGGATTTTGATGACACTTTACACAAAGGAAGGACATTATATGGAGATGTGCATGAAGGGATATAATTATTGTCTGAAACCAGGAAGGGGAGGTAATTTGACTGGAACTTTTGTTGATTTCTTTTGCAATGATTTTTTTTGGACTTTGACAATTTTTCAAAGAAATAATTCAAGCTTTGATTTCTATTTTTGTCTGATTTTGACAGTATTTTTACTGGCACCCTCCTTATGAAAAGTTCTTTCGTATTCGTGAAGATTATATTATTGTGTCCATACTTGTATTGTGTCCACACGCACTTAAAATTTGTTCAATAAGCAGGGGGTATATTTGCTGCCATTCGGTGACAGCTCGTGTTGATTTTGGCCAGGGGGGAAAAAAAAAATACACAACCATTCTCAAATAAAAGTGATACACAACCATCTCAAATAAAAGAGTGAGAAATGTATAGAGAGAATCATACATCCAGGTACTTTACTTAATTCTAGTAAAAGTCTATGTAACTTCAACTTCAATTTATTCGAAGTCGAACTCAGCTCAGCTCATAATTTGATGAATAGTGTCTGGATGTCTACGCGTCAACTTTTGGTTTCCACATGATATCTTAAGAACCACATATCATATCAAAATGAAACTTTGCATAGTAATGATTAGAGGAGTAACCCTATTGATTTTGAGGTTTTTGCGAAAAAGGTCAAGGTCACGACTTCTAAAAACAGAACGAAAATTTGAAATTTTATCTCTTTCAGCACATTATCTCCACAACCAAATGTCGTATCTAGTTGAAACTAAGCATAGACATGACTATGATCACAGGAGGAATCTTTTTGATTTTTAGGTTTTTTAGACAAAGGTCAAGGTCACAACTTCTAAAGAAAATAGAACAAAAATTTGAAATTTATCCGTTTCTGCACAATATCTCCAGAACAACATGTTGCATCTCCATAAAACTAGGCAGACATGTCTTGTGATGATAGGAGCCCTAATGATTTTGAGGTTTATGCCACAAACTTAAACTTTATTGAAAACTATTTAATCCATTAGGGTTGTAGCAAATACATTTAAACAATGACAACAGATATAAACAAATAAAAAAAAAAAAATCAAGACAATATTTTTCTGATAATAAAACAGTATGAGGGCCATCTTTCCTCAGTTCTAATGACTGCTGTATATAAGCTACCACTGTTTTATTATCATCTGGTGTTGACAAGTTAAGAATTAGAGCAAGTTTTTCTAATTGGTTTAGTAAATTAAAATGTGTTATATTACACTGATAGTAATCTAAAAATAGCTTTCGTCATGAAGAATTCATTTTATGGTTGAAGAAGAAGTGGAACTCATCTTCTATGACATTACAAGTTTTACAGAGTCTTTGACATCTTGGAATGTTTTTATACCTCCCTTCTTCAAATATTCTAATATGGCCTCCTGTATTAGCTTTGTAAATAGAGTCATGTTATAATACCAGTATAACACTCTTAGCACATGTGCAAAAGATGCATAGTTTCTGTTGCATATTTTGAATCTATTTTTCATTTTAACTGTCAAAATCTACCATCCACTAACAAATTTTTAATTAAATTTGTTTCCGAAATTCATTATGGATTTTTTTTCTACTTGAAAAGGCAATGTTCAGGACAAACTCTAATTTTCCTACTTGTGACCTTACAAATAAAATCATAATGTCAGGTTTGTAAGCAGCGTTGGTTGGAAGGTTTGAATGGAGATTAAGAGGACTTGAGGCATTTTCTACAGTTAAAATAGTAATTAAATTAAACAAAAGTAAAAGTTTTGAAGTATTTGTGGAAAGTTTTTTGTCAGCGAGTTTGTTTATCAAAATCAAAATGTTACAGAACCATTAGATAGTCTATGCTCGCTTCGGATATAAAATGGGTGAAATTTCCACATTAGAATCGAAATAAATCATACCTGCCAAATACCAAATTGTCTTTCCTTGTTTTTGCATATTTTACCCCTAGCTAACGCTCAGGAGAAAATATTTTCAAAAACAACTAATGCCCATGTTATAATGACAATATAGTATGGCAGCCATGTTTTATTTCTTAAATAACATATGGTTACTAACGCTGAATTTAGTAATAAGTTTTCAAATCTCTTTTTTGGGATGTGAAAGGTAAAATTTGGTCACAACTTCAAAAAAAAAAAAAAAAAAAGAAAAAAGAAAAATTCATCAGTTTCTGCACATCTCCAGAAGCACACGTCACATGTAAATTAAACTTGGTAAAGACATGACTTATGATGAGAGGAAGCCTATTGATTTTGAGGTTAATGGGACAAAGGTCAAGGCCACAAATTCTAAAAATAGAACAAAATTTGATATTGTTTCTGTTTCTGCATGTCACTTCTAAATGAAACTCAGTACAGACATGATCTATGATGAGAAGAAGATATTATTTCAGAAAATATACTTCAGTTAAACATCGTTATTACTGTAATATTAACTGTATTTATGAAAGAAAATATATAAATATATATGTTGTGCAATGGCCTCAAATTAAATATGGAACAAGAAAAAAATGGTATAACTGTTGGCCACGATTAAAAAGTAAAAAACACAAAAACATAATTTAAAAACATTTAAAAATGACAAAAATTGGAAAGAAGGGATGACTGCCCAATGTTTCGGCCATATGGCCTTCAATTAGGGGACTACCGGGGTGAAGAGAGAAGGCAGACCTAATAGATAATACCTGTAAAAATCTAGCCTAATCTTGTACATTATCAAAAACGAGAATAAAGCATTAGTTTTCTGTATATGCAAATATTAAATTTCAATACATAAATAATGTTATGAAATGGACTGTTTCTTAACATTCATGCCAAAGGGTTTAGCAGTTCCCCCCCCCCAAAAAAAAATGGATAACTTTTTGTTCAAGGAACTGTCATTGTTTCTCACCTGCACTAGTTTGTATAATTATAGTATAACTAATCAACTGTGATGAATATCAATAATATTAATGTCACGCTCTGTGCTGAACTACTCAGGATTAAACTTGTTCCAAAACGAGTTTATTCTTTGCGTTGTTCGACACGAGTTGAATGATATTCATCACGGTTGATTAGTTATACTTATTATATAGATTTTCAAATCTTTAAACAGATTTTGGATGCAATTTTATTGGGAATGACTTTTAATATCAATGCGCCATGTGTTTACGTTGATGATAATTATGTGACATCATTTCCTAGAGTGAAAATAAATTGTTTATTTCACTGAGTGAAAATATGAGATTGATTTGACTGAGAAAACTCTATAAATCAACGCTATCTATATAATAAGGACAGTTACATGCATGTCTGGTATGCTGTGGTTAGCTCACCGAAAATGTTCACCTACTGGGTAATCTTTTCCATTGGTAACTCTCTGTTTATGTTTGACAAAGCGATTACCTAATCTACACCAAGTGTCACCCACATAGATCGTCCTACAGCGTTTACAGCCGACACTACATTTTCAGTAGTAAACATGAAACCATTTTTCTGGTCCTACTACTTCATCAGTTTTCCAAGTAGAATGTATTGGGAAACTGATGAAGTACGTTGTAGGACCGGCTAATGTTTTCAAACTAAAAAATGGTTTCACGTGTACTAATATTTGTTTGTTTTTTTTTTACATAGATATATAAGTAAACACCAATAGCATCACTACTCTATATTGGGGTGAAAGATTAAAATACCTTGATCTGATTGGTCAATCCATGCAGTACTGTGCTGTCATGTAGGATAAGAGAATTGCGGCACTACAAGTATATATAAAATGGATGAAAATCATGATTATACCTGTAGCATCACCCTATTTGTCTTTTCATGGCATTTCATGCAGTACTTACTCTCACGTCTCATTGTCAGAGGGATCTTATAATGATTACAACTTAGAAAAACCCTTCCTAAACTGCTGTGATTAAGACTTAGTCAGACCCTTCCTAAACTGTTGTTTAGCTGATATTTGTTGCAGACATTAAGGTAGTACTAGTTAAACGGGATTTTCCAGACAAAAGCATTAGCATAACAAAACTACATGTCTTATAAACAATGAAAAACAGACATAAACATGGCCAGAACCCTTAAATGTCACTGCAGTAGTTTTATACAAAAGTTTCTGCAATTGTCAGATACCTTAACAAACAAACCACTGCTAATTTCATCCTTATTAGTCCCCTACCGGCGAAAGCTGAAGGGGACGTTAGGTTTGCACTCCGTTCGTCCATTCGTCCGTCTGTCTGTCTGTCCGTCCATCAGTCTGCATCAGTTTTCCACATTTTTTTTTCTAAACAAATGCAGGTATTGATCTAATATTTGGTATGTGAGTCTACCTCAATGAGTTACAGAACAAGATAAAGTTTGGTTCCGGTCCACTGATTTTTGACAGAGATGTTGGCCTTTGACTCAGAAAACTTTTTTACTATTTTTGCTGGTGTTACAAAACCTTGCTTTTCGGTAGGAGACTTGGTATTGCCTTGCAATACGATCCACACTTGTTGAACTTACTGTCCAATTTGCTTTAAATGATATGTATTGGTTGGTTAGTTCTTATTCTGAATACAGCTGAATATTGCTGGCTATCAATTGTTGATCTAATACTGCTTAACATTTGAACAGAAAGTGAAGGCTGTTTTGAAGAATCATTGATATTTCAAAGTTCTAACAGTCCAGATGTTTTATTGGTGACACTTTCTGTTCAGTACTATAAAGCTGCCATTTTTGTTTTTTATCTGCAATCTCCTTAATATGACCAAACTTAAACTTGGATCAGTCCTGGATTTGAATAAATGTAAAGATTTTTCAATGATAGGTAAGGAATTTAAAATGAAATCATGTGACTTAATATGTAAGTCAAATAGGTGAATATAAACTGAGAACTTTCCTATTTAGTAGATAAACTTCTTTTAAGTCCAAAACCTTTTTTAATCGGCATGTAAAGGTTGAGTGACAGCGAAGAGATAGGTAGCAGGTTCAATGCTTGCTTGCTATATGATTCTGACTTTGATCCCTAAAGCTGGCTAACCTCAAGCACCAATGAATCCAGACTTGACTAATCGATCACATATCAATAAAAATCGAACGGTAATCTATTGATTAGTGTAAATAATCGAACATTTATCGATCAAACTCTCTGAGGAGTTTGACCGATAATTTTTATTAGAAATTTGTGATCGATAAGTGATCACTGAAATTTTCCTTCAACTTGAGACAGTGTTTAGTACCATCAGTAACAGTTATGTAGGTTGGTTAGTCAAAATATATAAGACAATTCAGATGGCTGATGTTAATGCTGTGTTATTGAACAACTGATTATTAATCAATCAGAAATTGATCACAAATTTCTTATCAAAATCATAGGTCAAACTCCTCAGAGAGTTTGATCGATACCGTATAGCGGGTTATTTTCGCGGGTCAAAAATTTCGCGGATTTGAGTAGAAAATGTATGGCAAAAATATTAGCGTTTTAAATTTTCACAGATTATCAAAGATCCTATATATATCCAAAGAATAAATAGCATTAGCGGAATTTATTTTCGCGATTTAAGTCCATTTGTGAAAATTAAAACCCTGCGAAAATTACCCGCTATACGGTAAATGTTCCATTAGTCGAACTAATCAATCGATGACCGTTCGATTTTTATTGATAAGTGATCGATTAGTTAAGTCTGGATGAATTAATCATTGTTCAATCGTATGAATTAATGTGAGTTGATAGAAAGAACATTTCAACAAATTCAGGATAAAACAAAGAAAACAGAGGAAGCAATTACTACTTACAATATCTAGATAGCTTATTATCTTATGATCAGTTAATCTTGCCAAGAAAAACCCTCACTGTCCATTCCATATTAAATTGATGTTTTATTCTTATAGAAAATAAACCATCACACATCATTGTTTTTATACAGTCAAAAACTAATTGTTGTAGTTAATTTATATCTGATTGATGTGCTAATTGTTATTTTAAGTATTCCAGGACAATAAAAGGGCGTTTTCTTGAAACGTGTCATCAGGTCTTGTTGTTATACCTTATAAAATTTCCCTTATAAAAATGCAGTAGGAAAAAAATTGACAGCTTGTCTGTTTTATTTCTAAAACCAAAAAACGATCTGTTGACCAGTCAACAGTTTTCATTCTGTTGACCACCTGCCTTATTTTGATTGGTTCAAATATATCACACCCATATCACATGATCTCCTGTCGTCTGCACAACCAAATTGGTGACGTGAATTGTATTCAGATGAAATAGTGCGTATTGAACAAAATTGAAA
Source organism: Modiolus philippinarum (assembly GCA_002080025.1). NCBI lineage: Eukaryota > Metazoa > Mollusca > Bivalvia > Mytilida > Modiolidae > Modiolus > Modiolus philippinarum. The sequence continues at coordinate 116,090 of MJUU01019710.1, forward strand.
GTTTGCATTTATTACATAAATGTAATACAGATGGATATACCAATAAAGCATATTTTAAAGACTTAAACACATTGAACATGAAAAGGTATAACAAAACAGTTATAGACTGGGTTCTCAAACAACAGCTGTTTTGTTTGACCCTCTGACTAAACTGTTGCGCTCAGCCTTCAACTTCCTGCAACAGTTCAGTCCTCGGGTCAAACAAAACAGCAGTTGTTTTCTGACCCAGTCAATAACTGTATATTGTTGTCATGATAGTTTGGTTGTTGCCATATTTTGATGGTGACTTTCATGACAGTTTGGTCCTTGTTGACATGACAGTTTAGTAGTTGTCATGACAAGACAAGACATGACAAATACATTATTACCCTCACTACATGTGTACAAGAGTACATCAACATTTAACAATAAACATTAAACACATGGCATGAGTAATACATATATAATTACATTTCATGCATATTCATTGAAATCATGCATATTCCCATGAAACACATTTGGTCATATGACCACAAAAAATCTGCAGTTTGGTTGTCGTCATTACATTTTGAAGGTGGAATTGTCATTACATTTTAATGGTGGTTTTCATGACACTCTAGTTGTTGTTATCACATTTTGATGGTTGTTTTCATTACAATCTGGTTGTTGTCATCATATTTTGATGGGTGATTTTCATGACAGTTTGATGCTTGTTGTCATGAACNTTTGGTTATCATCATTATATTTTGATGGTGATTGTCATTGTCATTACATTTTGATGATTGTTGTCCTGACAGTATGATTCGTTGTTGAGATTACAATTTGGTACTAGTGTTGTCATGACAATTTGGTTGTTGACATGACAATTTGATGGTTTGGTTGTCAATACATATTGGTTGTTATTGTCTTGACAGTGTTTTCTTTTGGCACATTTTTGTTGTTGTTGTTGTCAAAATTTAGTTGCTGTTTTATGATTACTCTTCATATAGTGGTCTTTTTTATGCCCCGCCCACGAATGTGGAAGGGGCATATAGTGTTACCCTTGTCCATCCGTCCGTTCGTCTGTCCGTACGTCCAGTTAAGTTTTACGTTAAAGTCGATTTCTCAGAAACTGTTAGAGGTAGAACAATGATAATAGGTCAGTAGGTAGATCTTTGAAAGTACTACATAGTTCACTAGGTAGTTTGACTCTTTGACCTATATTTCATGCTTTAGTGACTCTGGTTCAGTCCATTTCTCAACAACTATATATATACATTATTGGACAATGATATTTTATCAAATTAATTGCCTTGATGAGTATTACCCAAATCATTGACAATTAGGTGGCTTTGACCTATATTTTACGCTTCAGTGACTTTGGTTAAGTTTTGCGTTTAAGTCTATTTCTCAACAATTACACATTATAGGACAGTGATATTTCATCAAATCGATTGCCTTGACGAGTGCTACCCAAATCATTGACAATAAGGTGGCTTTGACCTGCATTTTACGCTTCGGTGAATTTGGTTAAGGTTTGCCTCTAAGTCCATTTTTCAACAATTACTCACTGTAGGACAATGATATTTCATCAAATTAATTGCCTTGATGAATACTGCCCAAATAAATGACAATTAAGTGGCTTTGACCTACATTTTAATAGGAGGTTATCCTTTGCGATAATCTTTTGGCGGGGCATCCGTGTTTTACAGACACATTCTCTAGTTTATTATGCCCCCGCGACTAAAAATGGACTAAAATTTCAATAAAATTTTGGTTTGCGGACGATAACTTGAATATCCTGAATTGGATCAAAACCAAACTTTGTCACATGCTTAATTGTCACCCAAGAAAGAATCCTATTGAATTTTGGGTTGGTACCCCCAAGGTCAAGGTCACAGTTGCTAAAAATAGACTAAAATTTCAATAAAATTTTGATTTCCGGATGATAACTTGAGTATCCTGCGCATCAAATCAAAACCAAACTTGGTCACTTGCTTACTTATCACCCAAGACAAACCCTATCGATTTTCAGGTTAGTACCCCCAAGGTCAAGGTCACAGTTGCCAAAAATAAACTAAAATTTCAATAAATGTTTGGTTTCCAGATGATAACTTCTGTTTTCTGCATTAGATCAAAACCAAACTTGGTCACATGCTTACTTATCACCTGTGACAGAACCCTATTGATTTCCGGGATGGTACCAAAGGTCAAGGTCACAGTTGCTAAAATAGACTAAAATGTCAATGAATTTTGGTTTCCAGATAATAACTGGAGTATCTTGCATTGGATCAAAACCAAACTTGGTCACATACTTATTTAGCACTCAAGACAGAACCCTTTTGATTTCCGGGTTGGAACCCCCAAGGTCAAGGTCACAGTTTCTGAAAATAGATTCAAATTACATAAAAGATTATTTCTCAGATTATTTGTGGGAACTCTGCATTATATCAAAACCAAACCAGTTCCGATACCTATCTATCACAGGAGACAGATCCTATTTTATAATTATTTAATATATATATATAATTTTTATTGTTCTAAATGTATATATGTTTCATTGTTTATAATTGTTTGTGTTTTGTATATGTATGCTGTCAACCCGCAAGGGTAAAAAATAGCATTAATAAACATTTATATATATAATATACATATTGTAAATAGTTATGCCTTTAATGATTTTGGGGTTTCCATTTCAAGGAGGCGGGGGCATCAGTGTCCCATGGACACATTTTTCCATTGTATTTTCCATGTTACAATAGTAAAAAAATGGACAACAGGTATTGTTGGCAGGTTTGTTTAAGAAACACTAAAATGATATGAAAATGGAACATACAAACCTTCTGGAAAGAGATTCACAGTGAAAGAATTGAAGTGTTAGTTTTTTTTTATGTGCTAGTATGATGAATTACAGCTGGATGCCACCCTCAACAGGTAAATGGCAATTTGTCAATATTGTCAGTACTGATTTTAGGGTATTCCTGTTGAGAAGCAGTAAATATAGTTTGTTTGATAATGAAAAGCTTTGAAATAGTGATACAAATAAAGCAAGAACATAAACTACATGGAAATAGTTGTTTTAATGAAATTTATGGGAAAAGTTATAACATTTTTGTGGATTAAAAAAAAAAAACAATTGTTCACTATGCAAGACAGAAAGAAGTTCAAATTTAGGCACAAACATTGATTTAAAAAAAAAAAGGTGCACAGTACAAACTTTTCCAATGAACATCCAACGTCAAAAGTCAATGTCAAGAGAGGTATATAGTCTGATGCAATATATAAATCTATTTCTGAAGTGACCATTTGCATGTAATGAGTTCAAATAAAGGGATATTTTTGTTAAGTGAACTACTCTTTGAACAAAAAACAAAATGCAATGATACAGCTATGTTTTGGGAATGTCAGAAAATGCAATATAACAATATGCAGGAATTATTCATGTCAGAATCCTATTTAACTGATACAATCATTAAACTATTTAATAGGCCAAAGTTTAAAGACAATGGGTAAAACGACAGAATGCATTGTGTGCAAGATAATGCTAGAACTTGTTAGATATAGTTTGGGGAAATATGGCCTGTCTCTACTTTCAAGGTCATTAAAGCAAGGTGAAGGTCATGTTAGATTATTCTCTCTTTCAAGGAGATGTATAGTCCTTTTTTGTGTATGCAAGTTATGGACGCAGGATTCACACAACAAATATTTAATTTCTAAATCTATTAATGTTAAAAAAGGTTATAAACTAACTGTATATTTGGAATAATAAGACTAAAATTAACTAATTATTAAGTTATAGAAGATAATAATTGTTTAAGTTGTTTACATTCCTATAACATCTTGGTTCTATTTATTGATTATATGATTCCTATTTCATCAACACCTCATTTATATAGATCACATTTGGCACAAAACCACCTTGCACATCTTTCTGATAATCAGAATTGCATCAAAACAAACGGATACAGACACGTCATGGTAGGTTTTAGTGTTGTGCAGTAGGAAATATTTGTATTTTTTTCTGGTTTATCTGCCTGAACTTTATCCCGTGATTAATGTATTGTTTTTGTATTGATTAAGTTCTAATGTGCAGTTCTGTTTCTGGAAGTTATTTATGAAGTTAGTTGTTCAGAGGTTGAAGATCTGTTAAAAATAGTTATTATGTCTGTTGGGGATATCGCTAGTAACCTTAGTCATTTTAATAAGTGCTGGATAAGAGCAGAAGTTTACCTTACACTTGACACTTGGCACATGATGTTTATTTCTGTTCCGGAATAATGAGTCACAATGCCCAATGGTAACTAGTAAGAATGTTTTTTGGGGGTTGTTTGTTTTTAGATTAAGATGCTATTGACTCTTTAAAACTAGAAGATCATTGACATAAGGTTAAATAACCTTGTTTTCTGGACAAAAGTTACCTTGAACAAGATTGATATTTTTCAAATAATTACTGTTAAAGACACTGCCAGCTGCCTTTTAAAGCTTTGTTTGATTTGAGTGATGGACTTTTCATTGTCACTTTTGAGATAACTACATAATGAAGATTCAACTGATGTCTTTTTCTGTTTTGTCATCTATAATTTTGAAAATTATACATGATTTGCCTTCAGTGTCTTTTTGCATGAGTGACCCATGGAGATAAGTTCTGTCCCTCTATCTATCTGCTAATTAACTTATCAGTATTATAACTTGTACAGTGAAACCTGTCTAAACCAAACCCTGGCTTAACAGAAACCTGTCTGAACCAAACACTAGGTTAAGTCTATTTGTATCAATTTCCATGCATGTTCAACCTGTGTATAAAACTGAACACCTGTCTAAACTGAACAAAATGTCAAGTCCCGAAGGGGTAGGTTTATATACAGGTTTAACTGTACATGTTTAAAGGTCAAAATTAAAAGTTCAGATATAGAAATATTACCAGTAATAACCTTGATAGTTGACAGATCCATATTTTTGGGTTACATCCCCTTACACAAGCTTAGGATCTTTGTTTTGTCAATCAGTCATTCCATCAATTTCCAACAAACAGTTTTCAGAACTTTTTTTTAATAGAAAAAATTTAGTCAACAGGAGACACCAACAATGATGGTGAATTTTAATCACAGGCTGCAATTCTTAATTCACCAAAGAACTTAACAGAAATTAAGTCACATAAAAACACAAAAATGACAAATGTAAAATAATGGGACTTCTATACAGCCAGACTTAGCACCACTAGCAAAATTAAGCCAGTATTGGGTCAAGGGGTTTTGGTACTCAAACCTCCCCATTAGTTATCTCCATATCCTTTAGTTGAATTAATAAACATTAAACAGAATACAGCTTAAGATTACTAAATGAGGTAGGAAAATTAATTCAGAAGTGGCCCATTGTGATTGCATAATCAAGCCATTTATATTTTGCTTTGAAACCATAAATTCTCAGTAGGTGACACCATTTATTACCAAATGAAAACAATTTTGTATATTAGCTAAAATTTTATCATTACAGGAAAAAGCAGACAACTTTGTAATGGCAGCATTGTTTGGAGCTGCAGAGGAAGGAAATTTACAGGGTATAAAAGATCTTGTAGATATGGCACAAAATATAGATTTACTGACTACCAACAAGGTAACTGGTTAGTTTAAAGAGAAAACTTTTATTTTGGTAAACCTAGTTAATACATGTATACAAAATCCTTGGGCCATATAATGGTCCCATAACCCTTCTTATTCTAAAGACAATATTCTTGACATTCAATTACAGCCGAACCTCGATAGGTCCAAGTTGAAGGGACCATTGAAAATTGTTTGAGTTATCAGAGGTTCGAGGTATGGGTTAGGAAAAATGAAAGGATATGGAGTAAATGTACATGTGACAAAAATGCACACGATACATAGAAAACTCCAGTTTATCAAGGACAGGGCTTTTATTACTGTCTAGATGTTGCCTGAGGGTCTTCAACTAGAGGTGAACAATATTCACCCCTCAAGCGAGATCAAGAAGGCCCCTAGCGTGCACTTAAGCGGTATTCGTGACAAAAATTAAATCAAGGTCACTCCCTTGCTCCCTACCTGCCATGGAGTGCCAACTTGGGCGATGCTCAGGGTTATCCAGCTGAAAGCACCAGGGTTACAAGCAATAAAAATGTTGAGCAACATCGATCGCAGCTAAAATATGTCATTGAAGCAACACATGTCGGGAGTGGTCAATGAGAAGAAAAAAAATTTGGGCAATGTATGCCTACAAATATTTGTCATTAGGTAGCCCGACGAAAGACAAAAACAACATTGATAGACAACACAGGGCACATCAAAATAGCTGTATGGGTTAGGACATTTCATACCTGTTAACCTTTGGTAGCTGCTATGAGGGAGATCTCCCTCATACCACCCCATCTAGGGGGAGATTTTATGTAAGGACCTTTTTTCAACAAAAACTTGCATTTATTAATGAAGAAAAGATAATATGGAATGGAAGAAATCATTTATATAAGCTGTTAGATCAATTTCTAAAATAAAAATTCTACGATGATTTTTGAATTAGGCATCATAATTCATAATTTTGCCAAGAAAGCCAAACAAATTCGGGAAAAATGTTTAAAAAATGACCCTATTTTGTCTATGAGGGAAGTTTAGGGGGAGAAAAGGTGGTAAGGGGTGGGGGATTTTGATCTCCCAAGAGGGAGATCCATTCAAAGAGGGAGATAATGCTTCTAAGAGGGAGTCATCCCTTAAAGGGGGAGGGTTAACAGGTATGACATTTTATTCTTGGACAAGAACATAACATGGTCTATTTTTGTTAATGCATATCCTGTTGATGTGCATAGTGTAACTGTTGCATTTTTGTTGAGAAAAATATTTTGATAATAAACATAATAACATGAATTCATTATAAAATTTTAAAACAAACAGAAAGTCCAAAAACAGAAATATCAAACACTACGTATTACATAATGGGTAAGTGTCAATTTGAATTTCAAAATGAAACTGTTGAAACGAAACTAGTCATGAAAATTTCCGAAGAAACTATGGACTGCTTGGCACTGAGTTGAAAAGCTGTTTCTTCAAAATGAAGCTGTAATTATTTTAGTTCTTATAATCACAAATTATTTTATTTCCAATTTATTCACACTTGGATCCTTTAAATTCTCTCCGACAAAAGATCAAAGAACAGTGCTGTTGAATTCTGCTTGGGCCAGGCTATGTAACAAGTGACATTACTCGCTAGCAAATCTAATTGATTAATTACTGACAATGATGTGTTGACAATTTATTGGGAATTTTATTGTTCTAAATTCTCTAATGCATAATTAAACTTCGACATATCAAGGTAAAATTGTGTTTGAAATTATCTGTGGGACCATATATTTTAATCAAGTTATTCGAGATTTCGAATTAATCGAGTTCGAGTCATCAGAGGTGAAAATGCATTAATCAAAGGGAAATTATTTACTTTGAAACAGCCAAGTTTTTGAGACAACTGAGTTCGACACAATGAGGTTCGACTGTAATTTATGAGATTTTCCTGGATATGTCCACCTATTTTTATGAAAATAATACTCTCAGAAAAGTAAATAGCAAGTATTAAGTGAATGTGTCAGTGATTTAGATATCTGTCATGAGGTAGAGTAAGAAAACGACAATGGCAACATTGGAAACACCAAGAAAAATTGACATCACATTAGTACTTCACAGAAAAGAAAAATGAACACATCCATAGATGAACCATAAAAAAAATATGGCTGAGATGCACCAGTAAGTGATCATCTGCTTCCTATAAGACACCTGCAGTGTTCAATTCTGGTTGTAATGTCAAATCCAGTGGAGGAAAAGAAAACTTCAAGCTGTAAAAAGAAAGATCTGTTATCATCTTGGAAACAGATATCCTATAGCATATGAAAAAGAAAGGAAATGGGGTAAATGTCAAGGAAACAACATCCCATGTCCAGGTTGAAACGACCCAAAACAAAGCAACTAGGGGTCACCGTATAGTCTTAAACACAGTGAGGAACCTCACACCATATAGCATGCCCTAAATGGCCCCAAAAAGGTAAAAAATTGAATAAATCAATGGAAACAAACCACATCCAATAACCCGTATATCAAGAAACTAAAATTTTATTAGAAGACAAGGACAAGCCAATGACCAACATATTCCTGACTTGGGACAAGCGCAAAAATTGCGGTGGGGTTAAACTCATTTTTATTTAATCTTCAGTTCACAAGGTTTAATGTCAGCTGTAAAACTTATGCAGTGATGACTTCACGTTATGGGTAACATTCCATTGTTTAAGTAGTCTATTTGTAAGCAACTGAGGTGCTCAAATACCTCTGGGTATGCCATGTATTCTGTTACCCAAGTGAGTTAGGTCTCTTTACTACAAGACACTTAGTCATTTTGCTTGGAATTTCTTATGTTCTGTGGTAAATATGCTTCAGTATGTACATTGAACTACTAAGGACTAAAAATAGTGTCTATGCTTTAAAATCAAACATCCAAGGCCGAGTAGTCCAGGTATTCAGGTTTGCAGGTTTGCGCCTGTCCTAAGTCAGGTATTTATTAAGCCTTTGTGTGTCTTGTCCTTTTTCTAGTTAGTTTACTTTATGTCTATAGGAGTCTAGGATGATGTTTATTTCGCTGGACTTGATTGCTATTTGTTCAGGGGCCGACTCCGACCTGCCGTTGGGTGTGGGGTTTTCTCACCGTTCATTGAAGATCTTATGGTGGCTTTGAGTTGTTATTACTCCCCTTTGGGTCGTTGTCTCTTTGACACATTCCCCGTTTCCCCTCTTTTTTCTAGGTATTCAGATAGTCTTAAAGTAAAGAGAACCAAACTGTCAGCCCAAAAACAAATAATCCAAAGACAATGGCAACACCTTTAAAACAAAGACATTGCATAAGTATGGCACAGGAAAGAGACAAAATGGATTAGATATTTTTACAAATATATTTACAATTTGAGGTACTTGGGTATCAAACCTGTAAATCAAATGCATTTGCATTAAGTTGGACTTTAGTATATGAATATAACCCTAGATGAATGTAATTGAAATCAGTTATGTGTTGCAATACTTATACTAAATTTAAAAATGTCTATTGCTGTTTTTTTTGTTAGGGCCCCCACCACATATTGGCGGATGCTCTATCACTCCATCCATCCGCAACAAATTCTTGTCCGGGCTATAATTTTTTGCTTTGATATTTTGCATGTAGATAGATCACTTCAAGACAATGTGTCATGAACCATGATGGTGACCTTTGACCTTGAACTTTTTCGTCAAGGTCAGATTATAATCCCCGCACTTTCGAAGAAAGTTCGGGGATAATGTTATACCCTCTGTCTGTCCGTCCTTCCAACCGTCCTTCACACTTTTCTTGTGACTCAAACTCCTCCTACATTTTTGGATTTAGGGATTTAATTTTGATATAGAATTGTTGCATATAGTCTGTAGATGCGCAATAAGCTTTCAGATTTTCGATATTGGTCTTGGTGCAAACAAAGGGCCCCATGATGTCAATTTTTACACATGTGGCATGTGACACAAACTCCTCCTACATTTATGGATTTAGGGATTTAATTTTGTTGTAGAATTGTTGCATAGAGTCTGTAGATGCTCAATAAGCTTTTGGATTTTTGATATTGGTCTTGGTGCAAACAAGAGGCCCCATGATGTTAATTTTAACAAAGACCAAAAGATGTGGATTTTGACACATATGGCATGTAACGCAAACTCCTACATTTTCGGATTTATCGATTAAATCTTTATGCAGAATTGTTGAATATAGTCTATGGCTTTTGTAATTTTGGTTCCGGTTCCAACTTTGGTAAATTTCCTGAAAATGTCAAAGACACATATTTTTT
>MJUU01019711.1:2891-14212 GCA_002080025.1 Modiolus philippinarum
TACATTATTAGATGGTGCATTATGTATAACGAATGGTGTAGATGTACATGAAATAAAATCCCTTATAAATAATAGCAAAATTTCACACATTTATCAATATCTCGCCTTGAAGTCATTACAAGGCCTTCAACAATGCAAGAATAGTAATTAATTCCTGGCATTAAGCAACCAAGGTGCTTGAAAATTTTGAAATGATGACACTGATGACGCTGATGATTCCATCTTATATTGACCTGACTCTGGTTTGATTGCCTGTTCTTATGTAGTTGTATTTTAATAGCTAATTATGTTGCATTGTGTTATTTTTAATATTTAATATTTTGTTTTATTGTAAATGTTGTACATATTTAGTCGGTTAAAGAGCTCATCAGAGCTCATGTTATTTGATTGTTAACTGTATATATGCACCGACTTTAAATAAATTTTACTTACTTACTTACTTACACTGACTTATCAAGTAAAAAAATGTAATGAAAAAACGAGTGCTTTTTTATTAAAATCCTTGATCTTTCCTTTATTAAACTGTCGTTATAAAAATGCTTAAATTATCAAAAATTAAGACAAGAGGTGAAAAAAAAATAAGAAAGATGTTACATTTGATCAGTTTGTAATGAAAGGCAAATGAATAACATGATTACTTATTGTTTACTACAGGAAACTTTGATATTTGTTCTGTATATTTCAGGTCACTTAAGACCTTCCAGAGAATTACTAGAATATTATAGAAAGAAAATTGCTGAGTATGATGAAGAACATGATCATATGGTTAGCAAGCTTGAGGAATACAAAATTACTTATGAAGAACAGGTATGAAATTGTCTTCATTTGCACTGCTATAGCAAGGGTGAGTTTTTCTCATCACTATGGAGTTGGCGACTGTAATCCACCCATCCCTCGTCTGTCTTAAACTTATCATTCATAGATATTCTCTGCCCTTTTCAGAAAAATTTTATCATAAAAGATGGCTGCCAGCTTGGAATATATAGCTATGTAGTTTAACATTGGACCTTACAGAAACTTTTCTGAAACGTCTAGACCAATTAGAACAAAACTTTTAATAATGGTTCTTAGATTTCCCCTTTTAAAAGGGTACTTGTCTGGTAAGTACTTCATCCAAGATGGGAACAGCAAGGAACATAGATTAACATTGGACTCTTGAAAAATACATTTAAAGCTCTTCTTGTCTGAAACTAGCTACATTTGTACTAGTTCATTTTTATACGACATCAAAAATTTTGCGGTCGTATTATGGTATGGCACAGTCGTCAGCGTCGGCGTCTGTGGCCAGCATAACTTTGTTTCTAGTGGACAGATCATCTTCAAATTTCAGTATGTGGTGTCTTGGCATAATGGCAATCCTGGGTTTTAATAATTTCGGGTTTGTGGCCCCATCCGTTTTAGATAAAGGGGCCAAAAAGGGGTAAAATTGGGTATTTTTGTGTCTGTGGACAGCATAACATGGTTCCAGTGAACGGATCATTTTCAAATTTAAGTATGATGTTTCTTGGCACATGCTTTAGCCCAGGCTATAATTTTATGTTCCGGGCCCCGCCCATTTTCAAAAAAGGGGCCAAAAGGGGTTAAATTGGTTGTTTTCACATATTTGACTGTAGAATCTTAATTATTTATCAGATTTTCATGGGGTTTCTTTCAGTAAACTCCTTAGAAAATTTCCAATCTGGAATATGCCAACGGATTTCACGTGGCATGTACCGTTCTCGAGATAAATGGGGCCTAAAAAGGGCCAATTTCAAAAATTTCATTTTTAGCTCACCTGGCTATGCCAGGGTGAGCTTTTACCATCACTTGGTGTCTGTCGTCCGTCCGTCTGTCCGTCGTAAACTTTTTTTCAAAAATCTTCTCCTCTGAAACCACTGGGCCAATTTAATCCAAACTTGGCCTGGGTCTTCACCAGGGTATGTAGTTTAAAAAATGTGTATGGTTAGTTCGAGGACCAAACAACATGGCTGCTGTTACTAAAAATAGAACATAGGGGTAAATTGCTGTTTTTGGCAAATAACTCAAAAACCGTTGCAGATATCAAAAATCTGACATGCGGTAAAATTGTTCAGAATGACGAGATCTATCTGCCCTGCAATTTTGAACAAAATTGGAAAACCGGTCTCAGAGTTACAGCCCTTTTTCCGTAAAATTTTCAAAATTTATGCATTTTTAATTTTTTATTTCAAAAACTGTAACAGATAGAGGTGAAGTGTAAATTGCAAAAATGTTCAGCATATCAAGGTCTACATACTCTGAAATTTTGAAGAAAATCCAACTGCCTGTGTTGTAGTTATTGACTCTTTTTCACCAAAAAAATTTGTTTGGTTATGAGTTATTTCCCTTTGAATTCTGTGTTCAAATCTTCTTTATTTTACTTTTCTCTTTTAAGTTTAAGAGAAATTCCCTGTTATCACTTTATTAAAAATAATTATTTGTTCCATAATCAAGAGCAAAAAAGTGTTTTTATACAAACTTTTACATTTTTTTGCAAAAATACTTTCATAAACTATACTTATTTCACAAATTAATAATAATTGTATATAGTTGTATATTGCCACCAGATAAATATTGAAATAGCATATGAGCTTGTATGCCTGCATAACTTTGTATCTGACCTGCATGATGCCATGGTGATCTTGCCATAACTGTGTCAGTGGTCCATCTGTCGTAAACTTTTCATTCAAACATCTTCTTCTCTTCTCTGAAACAGCTTGGGCACAATGGTTCTTAGGTGACCCCTTTTAAAAAAAATGTCTGGCAAGTCGGTATCATATCCAGGATGGCCGCCAGCAGGGTGGTTTAACATTGGACCCTATGGGAAAGCATTCAAAGATCTTCTCTGAAACCACTGCGTCAGTTGGAACAAAACTTGGTCACAATAGTCCTTCGGTGGTCCCCTTTAAAAATTTTGTTCAGCAAGTCTGCACGTCATCCAAGATGGCCGCCAGCGGGGAACTTTGTCCAAAATTGGACAATCTTGCAAAAATCTTCTCCTCTGAAAATACTGGGCCAATTGGAACCAAACTTAGTCACAATTGTCCTTACCTGGCCCCTTTTAAAAATATGTTCAGCAAGTCCACATCATATCCTAGATGGCCGCCAGGAGGGAACATGTTTTTAACATTGGACCCCATAGGGAAACATATTCAAAGATCTTCTCCTCTGAATTGGAATCATACTTAGTCACAATGGTCCTTACTTGGTCCCCTTCATAAAATGTGTCTGGCATGTCCGCATAGCATCCAAGATGGCAGTCAGCAGGGAACATTGTTTAACCTTGGACCCCATGGGAAATCATTTAAAGATCTCCTCTGAAAATACTATGCCAGTTGGAACCAAAGTGAGGCACAATGATCCTAACATGGTCTTCAAGAAAAGTGACAGTTGGTCTACGCCCATCAAAAATAGCTGCCTGTGGGGAACATAGTTTAATTTTGGATCATATAACATCAGCAAACTTCAAAATGAGACCCTTAAACAGTCAATAAAGAAATTTGAAAATGAGAACCTTAAACGTTGTGATAATTTTGACTTATTGTGTCAGCCATGACCCAGGTGAGTGATACAGGCTCTTGAGAGCCTCTTGTTTTATTTTTAGTCCGATTTTGATCAATTCGATGCAATTTTTTCCAAAGGATTCCTTATGAAAAATTATCATAGCGCTCTTCTATTAGATTTTTGGTAACTTGTTTCCTTACCCAGCTATGAGGGGCCGAAGGGGGCCAAAATCATAAATTTACAAATAACCTAAAATTTTTATTTTTCATCGGATTTCCATGGGACTTTTTTTTTATTCCTTTTGATGTAAGCTTTCAGTTGTATGTCAACGGATTTGGCGTAGCTCTTACCATTTCCGAGCTATGAGGGGCCGAAGGGGTCAAAATCGTAAATTTACAGATAACCTAAAATTTTTATTTTTCATCAGATTTCGATGGGATTTTTTTCTTTGGATTCCTCTTGATGTAAGCTTTCAGTAATAAGTCAACAATTTGGCCTAGCTCTTACCGTTTCCGAGCAACGAGGGGCCAAAGGGGGCCAAAATCGTAAATTTACAAATAGCCTAAAATTTTTATTTTTCATCGGATTTCGACTGGATTTTTTTCTTTGGATTCCTCTTGATGTAAGCTTTCAGTAGTATGTAAACGGATTTGGTGTAGTTCTTATCCTTTCCGATATAAGGGTTCACAGGGACCAAAACTGCAAATTTGCATATTACCTAAAATTTTTATTTTTCATCGCATTTCGATTGGATTTTTTTCTTTGGATTCCTCTTGATATAAGCTTTCAGTGGTATGTCAATGGATTTGGCATAGGTCTTACTGTTTTCTAGCTATAAGGGGTCTAAGGGGCCAAAATTGCATTTTTTTTCGAAATAATAATTTTATTTTTGATCAGATTTTGATGGAATTTTTTTCTTTTGATTTCTCTTGATATAAGCTTTTAGCAGCATGTCAATGGATTGGACGTAGCTCTTACCGTTTCCGAGCTATAAAGGGTCAAAGAGGAATCATAAGGAGCCATAAGGGCTAATTTTTATTTTCCCTAATTTGTGTCCAGCTAATTACTGGGTCAATCTCCTTATTGTGTCCATCTAATTATTGTGTCAAGCTCTTACCTATGTCCATACTCACTTTAAATTACACTTTTTCAAATTTCAGCGGGCGACATGCTGCGGTCGTATCATGCTGCGCTAGGCGTAGCCCTTTATTTCCAAACTTTATAACAATGGTCTGTAGATGATCTCCTTAAAAAATGTGCCAGGGTATGTAACAGATCCACACCTAATCCAAGATGAATCTCATTTGGAACATATTTTTATATTGGACAATAAGGAAATATATTCAAAAATTTTGGTCTCTTGAATACTTTCCCATTTGGAACTAAACTTGGTCACAATAGTCGTAGTGTACCGGTAATCCCCTTCAAAAATTGTGCCCAGCAGGTCTGCACCCAATCCAAGATGGCCACCATTGGGAACATACTAGTAATACCATTCACATCTCCTCTGAAACTACTCTTATAGCAGCCAATGGTCCATGTGAGCGATACATTGTTCATAGAGCCTTTTTTGTTATTTTTTTTGTAAATTCATGATATAAACGGTGTAAATACTGAAAATGACCTCAACAAATTAATTTTCATGAGTAAGTATAAATAATTTGATACAGTCTAATTTTTAGAGCCAGTGTATTGAAAGTTTAATGATAAAGCTTGACATCTAATGCCCTTACTGGTGGTTGTAATGTTTGCGTGAAATTGTAAAAACATATCTGTCGCCTGTAGACAAAGTTCAGCTGATGTACATTTGAAAAAATATCAGCTTCTCAAAAGTGATATGAGACTTCAAACAATAACAATGGAACTGTAATGGGTCAAACACATAAAGGACTGATGAAAACAGTTCAAACTAGAGTAATATTAGAGCTATCCAGGTGAGACTATGTATAGACAAAATGACAAATACTTAGAATTTTGATTTTACAGATTTTAGAGGTTCACAGAGCCAAAATTGCTAATTTGTGAGTCTGTCTGTTTTGAATCCGCAACTCCTTCAAAACTGCCAGTCCGATTCCAACAAAACTTTCAGGATAGATTGTTCACCTGATGTAGTTGTGCAGCTTATATATAGAATTTTAATTTTACAGATTTCAGAGGTTCACAGAGCCAAAATTGCTCATTTGATAATCTGGTTTGTTAATCCCCAATTCCATCACAACTATAAGTCAGATTCAAACAAACTTGCAGGATATGTTGTTCACCTGATGTAGTTGTGCATCTGATACTTAAAATTTTGATTTTGCAGTTTTAGAGGTTCACTGAGCCAGAATAGCTCATTTGTTAATTCTGTTTGTTTATGTGGAACTACTTCAAAACTGTAAATCATATTCAACCAGCCTTTCAGAATACATTGATTACTTGATATAGTTGCGCACCTGATATTCAAAATTTTGATTTTACAGATTTAAGAGGTTAACAGAGCCCAAATAGCTCATTAGTTAATTGGGTTTTTTAATCTTCGACTCCTTCACCACTGTCTGTCAGATTCCAACCTAATTTTCAGTATATGTTGTATATCAGGTCTGGTTATGCACATTATACTTAGATTTTTTTACCGATTCTAGAGGTTTGCCAAGCCACTAAGCTCATATGTTTAATCTGCAAGTCCTTAAAACTGTAATTCATATTCTTTACCAAATTTGCAGGATTTATTTTTCTCCTAATCTAGACATGCACATTATAAGTAAAATTTTAATTTTGCATATTTTAGAGCATCACTGGACCAAAAATGGCTCTTCCGTAGTGCAGGCAACACAAAGTGTTCCATGGAACACCCATCAATTTTATTATGTTCATATTGCCAATTGGTGTACAAAAAGAATGACCAGAAACCTAGTTAAATAGTTAACTGCATTATCACCCATCCAGAAACAATGACTAGAAGAAATGCATTCAAAATACTTAAGCTATTTAAAATTTATAAATCATAGATAAACAATAATTAACATTCTAATTAAAGTATATGTTTTTTTGTTATTCATAGTATAAATTATAGAATTAATACAAAAAAGAGGGTAAGAAATTGTAAAAATAACTAGAGGAATTGTAGTTAGAACACTTATTTAAAGATATAAATAATGGATAAATAGCACTAGACAATCTTCTTTTACCTAATGAAACAATGAATTATTTTTTGTTATTTATAGCATAAATTGCAGTGGGAATTACGACAAAGAGAGGAAGAAATTGTAGAACTACAGAAAGCACTCAGTGATATGCAGATTTATTTATTTCAAGAAAGAGAACATGTACTTAGACTATATTCAGAAAATGACAGACTTAAGGTATCATAATAATTTTTTTTTCTGCTCTAAAAATCCATACTGAGAACTTTGGATGATCTGTGGGTTCTATCTCAACCAGAATTTTAACTTGTAATAATTATATTTCTTGCATATTCATTAAAATTCTGTCTATTTGATAAGTGTACATCGACCACGTGGTATATCAGTGTGAAATTGCAATTCCCATGATTGGCATGAAACACATTTGACCACATGACCAAGTGGCGTATGAATTTGAAAAAAGAAACCCAATTTACTTTCCTTTTATAAATTTGTTCTTTATATTATATTTCACTTTTAAAATGTTATTAAGAATTTATTGCATTATTTTGAAATTTCATGGGATTATGAAAGTGTTGACCGAAGCACATTTAGTTCTTCATTAAAAATGTGCTTCGGTCAACATTTTAATAGAGTAGTCCCTCCTGGCCTTTCAAATGAGGTGGCCTTCCTCTCAGACCATTCCTAATATGAAGGTTTTTGGATTTTCAAGCTTTCTTTTCCTTTATGTATGTTAAGAAAAGGATTAGCATATAATAATATTCATAAGGACAGTGTCTAAATTGAGTTTATAGAAAAGTTAAAATTTTGTGGAATTAGGTATAGATTTTGAAGAAAAATTGCAAAAAATCATATTTTGTATCTTTGACACCTTATTTGTTCTTTAAAAGGATTTTTTTCAGTTAATTTACAACAGGTATTGTCATTATAGCTTCAAAGGAAAAAATAAATTTTTGATTAGTTGAACACAGAATTTAAAGGGAAATAACCCATATCTCAATACAGTATTTTGAACAGATATATCATGATTGGTCAGGGAATTTGCGAAAAAAAAAACAGTCGAGAGATGTTATATTTCCCAAGATCAACGGGCGAGGGAAATTGCATTCTCGAGACCGGTATTTTTCACAAATTCCCTGACCAATCATGATATATCTGTTTAATTCTACCGAATGACTTTATTTAAAGCGCACAGATGACGTCGTTTTTAAATTTTTACAAGCGTCTCAGTGAAAGGTTAAAAAGGGCAAATTTTTTAGCAAATACCCCGGCAGAGGGTAAAAAGTGACAAATTTTTAGGCAAATACCCCGCTGCTTGAAAACTTGCTTGAAATTTCATGGATTTGTCAAAAATACACCTGTATTCGACCAATCAAATTGCAGCATTCTATCAAAAGGTAGAATTAAAAAAGAACAATAAACAAAAACAAACATGAATTTTCTTGATCTGATGATGTTTTCTCAATTATCAAAACATATTTATGGGAAGGAGTAAGATATTATCAGCTTAATTGGGCAATTTAGCAGTCCAGGTAACCTATGTAATTTATGATTGAGTTAATTGATGGGAAACATCGCTGATGTTTACTTAACAAATCCGTTAATTTGTCAAAAAGATGTGATAAAGCTAATCAACTTTGGGGCCCAGAAAAGGACAGAAAGACATCTGCAAGATATAATTGTTAACATTTTTCACAAAAATGTAATTTTGAAAACTTATTATATGTGACCTAAAGAACAATGGTCACTTCCAGGTCAAATTTTCAACAACTTCCGATTTGATCGCAATTTGTAAACAGCAAGTGTTTGGTCGTTTATATGAGGTAAAAAGAGTCATTTAGACACAAAAAGGGTGGCTGCTGGACGCGTCAGGCGGGTGGCCGTCTATATGGGGTCATTTTGTACATAAAAATGTTAATGCAAAGGAAATATAGCCGGATAAACCGGGTAGCCTCCCAAACGAGGGGCCGTTAAGTAGAGGGACCACTGTACCCCTATGAAACTTCAAAATAATGCATTCAATTCTTAATTAAACAGAATACAAATGTATGTTCAAACCAATGTGCATACTTCAAAGAAGGTGAACCAGACACACTTTTCATGGTAAAATATTTCCAATAAATAGCCATTTTTAATATTTCTTTCTGAGGACTTAAGATTGTTTGTCCAAGTAAATGCTGGTGATGTGCTTGCTAAAAATTGTCAAAACTGTTACCGGGTATTTAAGTCTCTTTTATGTGATCAGTATTAAACTTTTACTAATTTTTGTGTCAAATATGCATTTCATTTAGATAAGAGAATTGGAAGATAAAAAGAAAATACAACAGTTGTTAAGTTTAAGTGGAACAACAGAAAGCGAAATAACATATTTTATGAAGGAACCACCTGCTAAAGCTATAGTAGAACAGAAAAGTAGACCAAAAACTGCTCCTAACAATAATCTCAAAAATGGTAAGTACATGTATAATGTTATGTTATTCTCCATAATTTGGGGAATTGTCGGAGGTAAATGGGATAAAATAACTTTTCTTTTTTTGCAATGGTATTCACTAAGAAATAAATTCCTTTTGACCTTGAGCTTCTTAGTGTATCTTAAAATCAGGAAGTGTTTTGATATAAAACTAAACATACTTGGTGTCTTTAATCATGTTGGAACATGATTTTTATGATTCAATGCATATGTGATTATCTGCAATCACGTTTTTCAGAATAATTGTTTTAACATTGAAATTGAAATTTAGTAAGATTTAAATGGATCAATTTTAAACAAGTTTCTAATTTCTAATATTGTTATTGTTAAACCAAAAATTACTATTATGTTTTTTAACATTTTACACATCTGTTTTACTTGTATAAAGCTATATGGTTTTATATTGATATATTATGTATCTATTAAAATTGTTCAATAAACCCAACAGTTCTCGCCACAATATAGCTGAAATATTGCTGAAGTTGGCGTAAAACATCAATCAATCAATCAATTTTATTTATGTCTACCTGTTCTGAACTTTGCTGTTTTATCTTTCAGTATTTTTCTAATGATTTTTCTTTCTGTAAAATTCAAGATATATAAACTCAGTAAACTGAATTACACTTCATCTGATGTACATAAAACATATCAAGAACTGACAAAAACATAGAGTTTTTGCTTTTAATTTGATTTATTCTCATTGATTTTAATGGAGTGACTACAATCTATTTGAACAAGTTAACATTGTAATTTGTAGGTATGAAGAAAAAACAGCTGCCAGTCTCAGATCGTCGTCAGTCCATGTCACCTAATCCTGAAGAAAAATACAAACATGACAATGAAGTATTAGTATTACAAGTAGAAGCATTACAAGCACAACTTCAAGAACAGACCAAAATAGCCAAAGAACAAGTGGAAGCTCTAAAAGAGGACAGAAGAGTGAAGGAAGAAGAATTAGAGACACGTAGACAGAGAGATGAAGCCAAAATACATACTCTTACAGAAAAGTAATGTTTAAATTTCTCATATGATGTTTTTTCATTTTCCTTTATATTTACTACTTTAAAGGATTCCAACATAATTGCCTTTGTCAGTAAGATTCTTGCTTCAATTTTACACCAAAGGACTCGTGAATTACTGTGTATGTGTTCAGCTTATCATGCAGCATAAAGTCTGCCGAACTCAAAAATTATTGGTTTCAAGTTAGTATGATATTTCTGTAGACTGTTTCTTCATGCAAAAAAATATTAAATATAATTATTGATTTTTTTGTAGTGCAAAGCAAGTGTCATCTCTTTGTGTCTCAACTGCAATAAAAGTCGCTGAAAGCAGGATGTCATAGGCATTAGTCTCTGGCAACACCAATGTTGGCTTAAACTTTTCAAAACCTTAATCACTTTTAAAGTACATCACTTTTATATATTTATCTTTTCATCCACAAGTAGCTTATGGTCTGTCGCATCACATGTTTTAGATAACCTGGAAGTTGTTTTCATGGTTCAATGACTACAAAAAATTGCGGCAGAGTTTCACATTCAAAATTTCCTCTCAGGTTTACACCAAAGTGCATGGATCCATTCTATATAGTGTATTGATATGAGTAAGTGGATAAATTCCTGTCTGTCACATAAACAGTTGACCTGAACCTCATTTGCATATTATTTCTATGCATGTCATTAGGTACTAAAAATATTAAACAGGTATTCTTTTATCTCCACCTTTAGTATTAGATTCATCATGACTGGACAATAACACTAAAAGTTCAGGCATGATTTTTCTGTGTCTACCTTTTTTTTTTACAGTCACCTCTTATCATTGTAATATAAAGGAAAATATAATTCTGTCATATATAAAAGTTCATATATATGAACAAATACAGAATATCTGTATATGGTAAAGAAAATGTAGTTTTATTTTGGAGGATTCCATTTTTCTACAGGTTACCTCCCATGTTGTTCAAACAAAATCTACAAACATTTTTGTTACAGGTTACACAAAACACAAGATTTACTGTACGAAAGCACAAAAGACTTTTTAGAATTACGATATCAAGGTAGATCTAATGAGAGGCAGTGGATGGCAGAGAAAGACAGGATGTTGAGAGAATTAGATAGTGCTAAAGATAAATTAAATGGAACAAAAGATTCATTACTAAATATGTCATCTGCTACTGATGCTAGGTCTCACTACGCAGAGGAAGTTAAGGTAAGGAAATATGTAATCTG
>MJUU01019711.1:14442-29981 GCA_002080025.1 Modiolus philippinarum
AGTAGCTGCCATCCTAGACACTGTGTAAATGCCATCCCATATGGACTTTCAACCCGAATACGTCGTATCTGTTCGCAAGAAGAAACATTCAAACAGAGGAGCAGAGAACTTACCCAACATCTTGTGAACAGGGGTTACAAAGAAAAGCATGTCAGAACAACTGTTCAAAAGGTCTCTTCGATTGACCGAAGCGAATTGCTAGATTATCGGCAAAGAAAGAAGAAAAATTTGCGGACGCCACTGGTTACTACTTTCCATCCACAGTTACCTCATTTGTCAACTATAACCCGTGAATATATGCGAATTCTACAGGCATCACCCAAAATGAAAGCCCTTTTTCCAGAACCTCCTCTAGGATCATTTCGTCGTCCCAAAAATCTGAAGGACATTCTCGTAAGAGCCAAATTACCATCACCTGAAACAGATCAGTTTACAACATGTCGCGACAGGCGTTGCCTTCTGTGCAAGTATAGCTCAACAACTAAAATATTCAAAAGCACAGCAACAGGCGAGTCCTATAAAATATTTACCCTGCAAGTCAGATAATGTCATCTATCTGATCACTTGCTCTGTTTGCCAAAAACAGTATGTCGGTGAAACGAAAAATTCACTCAATCTTCGTATTAACTTGCACCGTGACCACATTCGGAAAAAGGAAAGATCACAGGCCACTGCATTACATTTCAATTCCACCGGTCACGACTGGAAACATATGCAAGTAGTACCAATTGACCAAAATCGATCGTGGACAGACACACAGAGGCAGGCTAAAGAAAAGTTCTGGATAGAAAAGCTAAAATCCAGTTTGAATATAAAAATTTGAAAAAATAAAATATACTTTGGCTAAATTTCCTGCCCCTACCCATTTTTTTTCTCGTCCTGACATGGCTGAAGTTTTGCTCATTTGGCGTTAAACACTATTTTTTAATTGTATTGTTTATAAAATCAATGTACGGATACTGACAAAATTCTTTTTTCCCTTCTCATGTTACATCTGTAAACAACAGCATCCAACACGCATCTCTCGATATTTTGTATAAACATTCGTAGTTAAGCCTTTGTAAATAGGTTTTGTTTGATTGTTTTTACTTTTTATTGTGTTTTGAAGAAGAGACGGACAGGTCTCGAAATATCAACTGTAATTTTGTGTGCTATTTACTTTGTTCTTTTTTGAAGTTTATATATATATATATATATATATATATATATATATATATATATGTGTGTGTGTGTGTGTGTGTGTGTGTGTGTGTGTGTTTTGTTTTCCATTTTGCACCCTTGTTTCTCAAAACGTAAAGTGTTGCCACAAATCCATCAACATCCTCCAGCTATATGCAACATATTAGAACTAACAATAAACACACCTCATTTCAGGATAATAAATAGTACAGATTCTACAGCTAAATATGAGAAAACATCCATCTTTTGCCCCTTTTTGAACTGGTTGGAAAAGGGATAGCATGAATAAACATCTACAATGGCTGAAAATTGCAACTAAATGATACAATCTGTCAGGGAACTACACAGGAAAACACAAATAAGACAAAAGACAAACACAAACAACGATAGGATCTCGGGACACCCTGACCTGTAACCGGTACCGGCACTAGCAATTACCAGCCGTAGGGTTAAACTGATTAAAACCTCCGTTTTCTATATCCAGTTCTCCTCTAATATACCGGTAATAATCATACGAATAAAACCAAATACAGGTTGACTGCTAACTCTATGACTACAATCTTGAAAGGAAGAGAATAGAAAACAATGTAATTTTGATAGATAGGTCAAGGGATACTGGCCGCTAATCTGCCAGCTAACTCAATGAGCATAGTCTGCTGGTAAAACAATGTCGCACTACGGGAGAAAAAAAATCAAACTCAAAACTACAAGAGGGCTTTGGTATGAATGATCATGTATTTCAGTAGACCTCGGCGGTCTCAGTGAGAGTTTAGTATGTGTGTAAAATATTTAGGCCATTTGACCACCAATTAAACAGATTCAAGAAGACTATCTTGTCGATATCAAGAATAAAGTTACTTCCTAGTTTTCTGGATTTTTTAAAATCATTTTCTGGCATTTTTAGTAACATATCCGTGAAAATGAGAATTTTGCAACTTGGATATATAAATAAAAAAATACCGGAGTTACTGTTAATTTATTTTCTGCATATGCGCATTTCGACAACTTATGTTTCATCAGAGCAGATCAAACCAAAACATTTGAAAGTCCATTAACCATCAAAAACTGACAGAGAACAAAGAACAAACGGATCTAAACAGAAAAGCCAAAATTCAGCTATGGACAGGGTTTGCATGAGGGAGANTACTGATGCTAGGTCTCACTACGCAGAGGAAGTTAAGGTAAGGAAATATGTAATCTTGTACTGATGCTAGGTCTCACTGCGCAGAGGAAATTAAGGTAAGGAAATACGTCATCTGATACTGATGCTAGGTCTCACTGCGCAGAGGAAGTTTAGGAAATAGGACATCTCATAATGAAGCTAGGTTTCACGACGAAGAGGAGGTCAAGGTAAGGAAATACATCATCTTCTACTGATGCTAAGTCTCATTACACGGAGGAAGTAAAGGTAAGGAAATATAGTACCTATCCCAAGGGAAAAAGCAAAACAGGCTGATCTCAAGCTCGAAAGCTAAGGTATCATGTCAATCCTGAGGCTTGCTGAGGGGTAGACAAAAGATATCTTAGTCTGAGGGTTTGAGATCAGCCCATCTCGCCTTTTCACGAGGGACTGATATTTTTTTTCGCCTTGACGCTCTGAAATAATTCACAAAACCACACACAGCTTTGACTTTCACAAAAAATACCACAAATGTTCTTAGGAAAATATGACATCACAATTAGTATATGCCTACTGAAGTTGGATAGTAACTTCGTTTTTAACAATTGGCATGCAGTTTTAAACCTCCGTTTAAATAGAAATCGTATAACTTGTGGTTCATGATGAATTGTGGGTTCAAACATACATATTCACTCTTTATGTAAACAGTAAGAATTATTAAATAACAAATAATAACTGGATCAAGCATAAAATGTCAAAGCGATGGCAGACATCTTGAATTTTTTCGCATGCACTTTCGATTGAACTGAGACACCCCTCTGCAAATGGATAAGATAGAAAAATCTCGCACCGCCATGTTTATGAGATATGTCGATCCCCTAGGCGAGAAATATGCGTCATCTGGTACTGTTGCTAACTCACTACATAAAGGTAGTCAAGGTACGGAAATGTGTCATCTGGTACTGATGCTAATACATAACAAGTCAAGGTAAGGAAATGCATCATACTTGTCAACTCTCCTGATTTTGTGGGGGTGGGTGTCCCGATATTTTGTAAAAAATTCATGTCTCTCTGACCAGGTACCAGTCTTCCTGAGCAGGAGCCAAGAATCTCCCAGTTTCCGGAAAATCGCCGAAAATGAAAGTATGATTCTCATAATCTTTGTTACTTTTATTTAATTGCACAAAATGATATTTTTATTACACCTGTCCTACTAATTAAAGGATTAGTTCAGTGGTAAATAAACATTTATCAGCAGTGTTTACCTGAATTATAACACCTAATTACCAGTCAATCAGAGATAACTCAAATTTCCTGTCAATTGCTTAAAATAATTAATTTTATTTTAAACTATATTTTTACAATTAAACTTATCTTTCAATGCAGGAAAAAATATCTTTTTTAGAAGACCACATGGTTTGACATTTGAGTTATTTCCCCTTAAAATCTGTCTTTCATGTAAATATTTTTTTCTACAGCATTTTAGTTATAATCCTTTTGTTATAATAAACTTACATAAAAAAAAATTGAATTTAAATATTAAACTAAGCATGAAAAGTGTTTTAAAGCAAAGTTTGCTTGCTTTTTTGCAAAATAATTTATTCTTCTTTACAAATTAAAGGTAATTTATTGTATCTTATATAGTGATTTGATTTTCAATAATATAATATTCTACTGGGACAGTAACTGTGATTATGAGGGTTTTCATCCTATTTATATACAACTGTAGCCTTGTAAATAGTGAGAATGTAGATAAATGGGCGCATTGCATTTGCGCCAATTTTTGAAAAGTAGGGTATTTCATTTGCGCCATTTCTCAGGTAAAAACTTTACAGGTAAATTTTCATGTAATAAGAAGTGGATACTATAATTAATATACCATTTAATATTTTAATATTTGATATATTAATGGAAAAATATTTAATATATTATTTAATATTAAATATTTCATATATCTAAGCTATGTTTAAATTTTCACTTCAATGTTTGGGTATCTTTGTATTTAGTTGTGTCCAGATCAAAAAGATGAAGAGGGGAAAATGCTTATATTAAATTTTACTCATTTAATCCAAAGCAGAGACAAAAAATTATATATCTCTGTCCGAAGTGACATTTTTTTTGATTGTTAAATTTTTCTTTATTTATATTTTCTATATGTTTTGGTTCTACTGAGCCTTAAAACATTATTGTGATTACGGGCCGCCACGAGGCGGTCCGTTATTTGAAATAGGATTGTATGAATGACATGATTTACCACGGAATGAATATAGTTAATGGTACATGTAAAAAAATTACAAGTCTCAAAAAATAATGATTTTGATGTTTCAAACGTTCAAAAATTTTTAAAATCAATTTTAATGTCTTTCATCATCATATACCTGAAGTTTTCAGTTAAAAAAAATGGTTGTCATAGATACATGAATGTTTTGGAGCAAATTTAGAATCGATTTTTAATTGGATGTATTGAAGGAGTTGAAAAGGCATGCTTGAAATAATAGACTCCTTTAATGTAATCACCATGTTGCAATTTATAATTAAGTTTACTTCCATCTTTAATATCGATTCAAAATATAATTGTAAACACATGTACAATAAATACAGGTAGATTATCAAAAGAAAGTGATTTTTTTTATTGCCTAACAGGTCTTTAATTTATAGCGTGAATTTGTTCCACACATTTCCCGCAGATTTATTCATAATCATATAAGCGTTTGAGAGCACGAATTTAAGATACCCTTATATCACATGCCTTATATGCAACAAATGCCATAGGACTTGCTTTTCTATCATTCACAGGCATTGACACTGTCAGCTTTTATGTTTTGTGATCTGCTCTCACTTAAAAACATACATATCCATTTTGTACACAATTGCTTCACAATCTAAATATTGCAAACTCCCATGAAAAATGCAACACTTTTGAAATTTCAATATTAGGCGGCCTATAATTTGACGCTTGCGTCAAAAATTTTCTTGTTGTATATTGTTACGAATTTAGAATAACAGTGCTCTTATAGTGTAAATATTAGTTTTAGCGATTTGGTACTAAATACCATGCTCAAAATCCTAGTTGAACCTCCCCGTGATGAGCAGGTAATGCAGGCGATCAGAAGGAAAAAATAAATAGTTAAACCAATAAATGTTGATTTTATTTTTACTTTTATCTACACTATTTACCTGTATTTAGCGCAGTTGCAAAGTTTTTATTTTGACGCAAATGAAGTACAATTTGTGGCACAAATGAAATATTTTTTTGGCGCAAAAGAAATGCATCGAGATAAATAAATGAATAAGAGCTTGAGCAGATTACCTTCTTTGGGTATATAATTTTATGGCTACTTCCATATTTATACCCCCCGCAAACAAAGTTTGGGGGGGTATATAGGAATCACCCTGTCTGTCTGTCTGTCCGTCCGTCTGTCCGTCCGTCTGTCCACACTTCTCGTAAGCGCAACTCTTCTTAAANCAAAATCATAAATTTACAGATAACCTAAAATTTTTATTTTTCATCGGATTTTGATGGGATTTTTTTCTTTGGATTCCACTTGATGTAAGCTTTCAGTAGTATGTCAACGGATTTTGCTTAGCTCATACTGTTTCCGTGCTATAAGGGTTCACAGGGGCCAAAACTGCAAATTTGCAGATTTCCTAAAATTTTTATTTTTCATCGCATTTTGATGGTCTTTTTTCTTTGGATTCCTCTTGATATAAGCTTTCAGCAGTATGTCAATGGATTGGGCGTAGCTCTTACCGTTTCTGCGCTATAAAGGGTCAAAGAGGAATCATAAGGAGTCATAAGGGCTAATTTTTATTTTCCCTAGTTTGTGTCCAGCTAATTTCTGGGTCAATCTCCTTATTGCGTCCTTCTAATTATTGTGTCAAGCTCTTTTGTTTGTCCATACTCGCTTTAAATTACACTTTTTCAGATTTCAGTGGACGACATGCTGCGGTCGTATCATGCTGCGCTCGGCGTAGCCCTTTATTACACAATTGCTTCACAATCTAAATATTGCAAACTCCCATGAAAAATGCAACACTTTTGAAATTTCAATATTAGGCGGCCTATAATTTGACGCTTGCGTCAATAATTTTCTTGTTGTATATTGTTACGAATTTAGAATAACAGTGCTTTTATAGTGTAAATATTAGTTTTAGCGATTTGGTACTAAATACCATGCTCAAAATCCTAGTTGAACCTCCCCGTGATGAGCAGGTAATGCTGGCGATCAGAAGGAAAAAATAAATAGTTAAACGAATAAATGTTGATTTTATTTTTACTTTTATCTACACTATTTACCTGTATTTAGCGCAGTTGCAAAGTTTTTATTTTGGCGCAAAAGAAGTACAATTTGTGGCGCAAATGAAATATTTTTTTTGGCGCAAAAGAAATGCAACGAGATAAATAAATGAATAAGAGCTTGAGCAGATTACCTTCTTTGGGTATATAATTTTATGGCTACTTCCATATTTTGTACTTAGGTACCCATATGGAAAATTTTTGTCAGGAGGCAATCTCAGACCCTATTTAGAATATCTTTTTCAAATTTTGTCAGAATGTGTAGTACCTGAAAAACCTATGCACCTGGTATTTTCAGATTGATTCATCAAATTTTGATAAAGTTATTGCAACTTTGGTGTTTATGAACTTTGTATATTTTCTGGAAAAAGGGGGAGATATATCATTGTGTTCAAACTTGTATTGTGTCCATACGTATACTGTGTCCACACCTGTATTGTGTCAACACACACTTAAATTTGCACTTACCATATTGATTCAGGATTCAATGAGGGGGAGGTATAACTGACTGCCATTTGGCTAGTTTATATATTTAAGTATCATCTTGACTTAATTTTGTTAAAAGAAGCCTAAATATGTGTCGTGAAAACCTCTTACGGCAAATCTCCATACTTAAGGCTTTCAAAGGTTAACAGATATGTGCTACTGAGGCTAAGTATTGCTATGAGGGGGAAGTCCAGTATATCATTACTGATGGTAAGTCTCAGTATGCAGAGGATGTCTAGACAGCGAAACAAAAGCTAAGTCTCATTATACAAAAGAAGTCATGATGAAAATTCAGGGGATATTGTTGTAGCAGTGTCCATTTATCTGTTTGCTTAATGTCATAAATTCAAATAAAGTGTCTTGCGGACACAATTATTGTACCAAGGTTAAATCAAAGTTTGCATGATTTAATAAAAATAGAACCAGTTTTAGGCTTAATGTCACTGATATAGTATTAACCCTCAATAAATTAAAAGTTATTAAAGTAAAATAGCAAGCAGGCAACCACACAACATTGAATAGTTGGCAATCCAATATGCGAGTAACTGGAATTTGTTACACTATGAAATTGCATGAATTTGTTGTTCATTAAATTAATGAAATAAAGTAAAACATACAATGAAGATGGTATATAACAATTTACTTGCAGACAAGAGCAGCACGACTGATACTTGATGCAGATTTTTTGGCACCTTCAGATCCTCTTTTTAAAACTCTTGGATGGATGAAAGTTCATGATAGAATAAAATATCATAAATATCTGTTAGTTTATAAATGTTTGAAAAAAGAAGCCCCATCATATCTAATCAATAAATTTCAGTTCCTTTCTGAAGAAAATCCTTATTCTCTGAGAAATGTTGTAAATGGTAATTTAAAAGTCCCAAAACCCAAGACTGAACTTTATAAAAAATCTTTCACTTATTCAGGGGCATCATTATGGAATGAACTGCCAAATAGAATAAGAAACTCACCTTCTATAAATTCCTTTAAGGAAAACTTCAAAAAGTTCATTCTTCAACAACCTGTTAATGGCGATTTTTCACAATCAGATGAGTTTTAAAATTGTTTTTAATTGTATTAGTTATATTTGTATGTTATTTTTATGCTATATTTACATATTTGTTTATAATGGTTTACAATATATTATTGTTGAGGGCCTCAGGGAAGATTAGTTTGTAACTAACTGTGTTACCCTCTTGAAATAAAGCCTTTATTATTATTATTATTATTATTATTATTACCTTTTTAATACAGTGCTTGTTTTATTTTTTATGAGATCCGTTATAAATTTTTAGTATTCTTGCCTGTCACTTTATCGTGGATGAAATCTTTAAGCCTGTGTTCATCCTTATTCAAATAAATATGGTATATTAGATAAACAATGAAAGGAGTAAATGTACATCAGACAAATACATGGTATATCCAAGCAAAGGAACAGCGCTTTTATTGGTGTTCTTCATCTTGAAGCTATCATGAAGCCTTCAACACTGAGCTGTGCTCACACCTCATACTAAGTTCAAGACGGCCCCTAGTACTGGTATTTGCTAATAATTCTTTGCTAAATGTCGAACAAAGCTACTTCTATGTCTTTTCTGGTCATGGAGGCAGGATTGTCAACAAACATAATTAAACTGCAAAGTATTCTTACAATCACTGTCATCCTTTGCCCAACAAAGGTACTATAGTCTTAAGCTAGTGGATGATTNGCTTTCGTTGTTTTTGCATATTTTATCCCTCGCTAACGCTCGGGATAAAATATTTGCAAAAACAACTCAAGCCCATGTTATAATGACAATATAATATGGCGGCCATGTTTTATTTCTTAAATAAAGTGTCTTGCGGACATAATTATTGTACCAAGGTTAAATCAAAGTTTGCATGATTTAATAAAAATAGAACCAGTTTTAGGCTTAATGTCACTGATATAGTATTAACCCTCAATAAATTAAAAGTTATTAAAGTAAAATAGCAAGCAGGCAACCACACAACATTGAATAGTTAGCAATCCAATATGCAAGTAACTGGAATTTGTTACACTATGAAATTGCATGAATTTGTTGTTCATTAAATTCATGAAATAAAGTAAAACATACAATGAAGATGGTATATAACAATTTACTTGCACACAAAACCATTTTAATACAGTGCTTGTTTTATTTCTTAAGAGATCCGTTATAAATTTTTAGTATTGTTGCCTGTCACTTTTTCGTGGATGAAATCTTTAAGCCTGTGTTCATCCTTACTCAAATAAATATTGTATATTAGATAAACAATGAAAGGATATGGAGTAAATGTACATCAGACAAATACATGGTATATCCAAGCAAAGGAACAACGCTTTTATTGGTGTTCTATATCTTGAAGCTATCATGAAGTCTTCAATATTGAGCTGTGCTCACACCTCATACTAAGTTCAAGATGGCTCCTAGCACTGGTATTAGCTTAATTCTTTGCTAAATGTCGAACAAAGCTACATCTATGTCTTTTCTGGTCATGGAGGCAGGATTGTCAACAAACATAATTAAACTGCAAAGTATTCTTACAATCACTGTCATCCTTTGCCCAACAAAGGTACTATAGTCTTAAGCTAGTGGATGATTACAACATATAGACAAACACAGGGCAATCTGACATCAAGGTTATTGTAAAAAAAAACTTGGCACTATAAAGTAGTGCGGTCAGGCTGCCAGAACAACATTTGGAAATA
This sequence comes from Modiolus philippinarum, assembly GCA_002080025.1. NCBI lineage: Eukaryota > Metazoa > Mollusca > Bivalvia > Mytilida > Modiolidae > Modiolus > Modiolus philippinarum. Next base: position 24,232 of record MJUU01019711.1, read on the forward strand.
AAAAAAACTAAATGCCAAAATTTGAAAGTATGATAGTATACCCGTATGAGAAATTCTGTCACGAACAAGCACACCATAAAGAATTTTAGTACATAACAGGTAAAATTCTACGATTTCATTGGACAGTCTGTCATCCCAATAATTGAACTGTCATTTGTTTACCTTGACAGCGGGATACTACTTGACGACAGGACTATACGTCATGTGACTTCCTGTTTACTATACTGTTGCTTCTTTTCAATTTTGTTTTTTTCTTTTTTTCGTGATATGTACTAAATAAATTATGAACTCTAGTTTTAACAAATTAAAGCCCTCTTGCACATATTAAATCTTAAGCAGAGGTACAACTTTCATTGTTTTTCCAGTCCTTAGATTACCAGTTACAACAGGCACAAAAATTAGCAGAAATGTACAGAGAACAAGTGATACAGTTAGAAGATGAATTGTCCAGGATTAGAGAGGAAGGGGATGTCACCAGAGAAATATTTAAGGTAAGGTTGTAGGATTGTTGGGAACAAATATAATATATGTACTTTATGGCAGATACAATTTTTACAAGCTCTATAAACTGTTAGAAGGGGGGGGGGGTTCAGTGAAGATACCTGAACCATTTTGCTGCATGTATGAATGAATTGTATAATTTCCATCATTTTATCTTTGTTGTGGTATCACCTGCAGTGATTATAGGGTCTATAAGTTTTGTCATGTAACATAGAGAATTTACGATAAAATTGAAATTTGAAAACGTTTCCCGCCAAAATATATGAAGTTTAATTTTTTGTTCGGAATGTCATATATAATCATGCAGAATGCAACTTCTGGGTACAAAAAAAGTACCCAGAAGTTTCAAAATTGGTCGAGACTTACAGACCCTATTGCTGCAAGTGACATTTAGTATGACTTTTGGTAGTATTAACGATTTTGAAAACCTTAATAACTTTAAAAATATACAACTTGCACTGAATATATTTGATACAAAAATACCTTATGATATAAACTTTCCATCATCTCATATTCCATGTAACATTTACTGTGTTTCATGGTTCTCTAACTTTGTAAACAGTGTAGAAGTTTCATATTCAACAAAACAAAAATGATATTATTTCATTATTTTTAGCCAAATTGTCTCAAAGTTCAAAGTGATAATTGCTAATACATGGCTTTTTCTTCTGTATAAAATAGAGTTTCAGCATGATTAACAATATTCTCACAGGAGTCAATATTCAAGATTGAATCAAAATGTGCACATTGGCATATATGTGTATTGACAAAATATAATTTTACGCAGAACTTTTAATTGAAAGCATATTGTTTGCCTGCCTTTCATTGTTCAGAAGCTAAGTCTATCACAAATCACTTCAGACAAGTTGTTCAAAAAATAGAAAAAGAATATCAAAGAAATCATCAATAATGATAGTTAGAAAAATTACAACATGTATATGTTAGGGAAATACACTAACAGAAAAGGAATTAATCAACTTAAAATCTGCATACAAATGAACACAAGATGCAAAAAAGATGTGAGAGGAAATGATGGCAATAATGTTATGTGTAGTATTTTTGTAGATTACAGTATAATACATATTTAATTATTTTACAGGGAAGAAGTGATAAGATGACAAAAAGGTTAACTATGATGAATCAGAGATATCAGGATTTAGAAAGGAGGAGAAATTTAGAAGTGGAAGGATTTAAAAATGACATAAAGAATCTCAGATCTAGATTGAAAGATGTTGAAAGACAACTTTATAAGGTATTTAGATATAACCCTTTTGTTTTGATAAGATCTCAGTGATAAAATTAGTTATTGAAAATAAACGAAAATAAATCCCTCACTAAAATTATACTTTTTACATTAGTTAATTGGCTTGCAGAGTAAAGGAGTAAATACCAGTAACATATAAATTTCTGATGTTGTTATAAATCTAGAAATTATGTTTTGGGTGTTTTTTTCTCAATTAACAAGAATACCCAGATACGAACTTCTAGATTGAAAACTTGAGTAGAACATGCTATATATTCACAGTAACCTTATAGTTATCTCCTGGTCTTCCTGTTCTTATAATCATAGTTTACGGGGCATAACTTAAAATTTCCTCTGTTGAATGCTTTCAAATTTAAATATGTTGTATATAGAAATATCACAGTAAAATTTATAAACCAAAGTCTGAGTTGATGACAGATTAAAAAAAATTAACAATAAGCAAAATACAATGAACAATATGATGAACAATAACAATTTCTATTTTTTTAATACCTAACTTTCGACTTAAGAAAGGAAAAATTTCTTAAAAATAAATTTAATTTTGACAAAGATGCTCAATAACTGAATTCAGTAATTAATTGAATAAATATTTTACAGGTTACCATGGGATTTGCAGAGGATATGGACCTTAAGAAACCAGATGATATTGACATGCAAATATTAAGAAATGTACATGCCACTGCAGGAAGATCAAAGAAATTAGTAGGGGAACTGAAAAATTTGAAATCTAAAATGTATGGCATTGAAAATGATCTGAAACATTTGTGAGACAGGAAAAATGTGATAAATTATATGATAATATTAGTTGAAATACTCCATGATTTGACAGACCGATGGGAATTGGTTTAAACCAGTAAAATATACTTTGAATGTATAACTGGTTGGTGTTTCAACCCATTCAGAAGAGTAGGCTAGTCAATTTATGATGGTAAATTATGTAAGGAGTACATCATGCTCCCAAATCTGTGATAAATTTGCCATTAGTGAAGATATAGTATATAATATATTAATATACTGTTTGAACCTTTAACTTATATTAATGTACATTTTGTGATTGTCACAGTAGAGATAAAGCTACATTTTATATACATGTAGCTACAGTCTTAACCGATGGCTCATACTGCAATAGCTCGGACATCATCGATGTCTGAAACATTTTTTTGTGTCCCTTTGTGTTAATTATTAAAACATATTTTGACCTGGAAAGTTTGAACACCCCTCTAGCTTGAACTATCTTCATAGGTCTCTTGTATTTTCCAGCAATGGCAGTTTGACTGTTTATATTTACTGAAATGTTGAGTAGAAGGTATGCAAAAAGCAAGCAACTTTGTTTAAACATGTAAGACATATCTTCATAAACAATCATTTTGTATTGAATTCCATTAATAGGCTTATTCTTCGATTCCATTCTGTAAAATATCAATGCAGGACACTATGGCAAAATGTGGATGTTGTATTGTAAACAGGATATCACAAACATACAATCTGTTCTTATATACTATGTGAATTACATGCATGTATAGATGAACTATATATTTATAGGTAAGAGTAGTCAAACTTTGCATTTACATGTGTCTTGGGCTGACTGCTGACTAATATTTAATCTCTGACATACAGATTTTGGACAAAAGTATTCGCACGCTTTGATATTTTCCTATATATTTCATGTAAAACTACATTTTTTCAAAAAAAATCTTTGAAAGCTATTCCTTAACCGAATTCTATGAAATTTGCACCATTAAACTCAAAATATTATGCAGTTTAATTGTTTATTTTTGGCATAATTTTCTGACATTAAGTTTTGAAGAATAATTTATTTAAGCATGATATTAAAAATTTAGGGTCACAATTCCCTATTGATGTAAGTAAAATTGTGAAATCAAAATTTTACTTCTTGTTTAAATGGTCGATTCTTTTAAACTACCACCAAGAAATTGATACTGAAATAAACATGCAAACTACAAAACATTCTGAGTTTATTGGTGTAAATTTGATTGAAATCAGATAAGAATTGGCCCCACAATAATTTTTTGAAAAAAGTGATTTTATATGAAATATATAGAGAAAAAAATGCAGTGTGCAAATACTTTTGTCCAAGATCTGTATATTTTCTGCTTTGTAGAGAGTACTGTTGGTACATTTGTATATACATACTTGCCTTTCCATTGAAATGTTGGCATAAGGCTTACAGTTTTTGAGGCCACCTGTATGAAGTGTGAGGCCTGGAAAACGCACAGAAACCAGGCATACAAATTTCTGGGAACCAGGCGTAATATCAGAGTAATAAGCATTGGTGAACCAGGCGTAAACCAAGCGTAAAACTGACGTAAACCAAGCGTAAAACTGGCGTAAACCCGACTTAAAATGACACGGAATATTTAAATGAGTACGCCTGGTTTTTAAAAACCAGGCGTCATATGCAAATGAGATACGCCTGGTTAGTAGATAAATCCAGGAGTAATTTTATTACACACTTATACTTGTGTGCTTTGTGTGTGTTTAGTTAACACAAATTCATGTGTATATGAGTACTGTGTGCAATTTTGTATATATTTTTCTATAAATATGATAAAGAAAATTAAAGTTATAAAGTATATAATTATATGCAGTTAGTATCTTTTTGTGTTGATTATTGTTTCAAAGATGCATTCATTTATCTTCTTCAACAATTGCATAAATATTGTTAGCTCATTTACACCAAATAATGTCAGTTTAGTCATATGACATAGATATAAATTAACTAAATATTCTTGGGATTTTAACATGAACTTAAAAGTATACCCAATCCTTTTTGAATGTTCACAGATAGTAAATTTAAACTTCATAATTTGTTTCATTGTTGATCATCTTTAAACACATTTATTTGAAGATCTTTTAAAATATTAACAAATATAAGACTTACTATGATGATTTAAGAGTTATATTGTTCCTTTTGATTTAATAAAACTTCATATTCTTAGGTATAAGACACATTTCATCTGAACAAAGATCCAGTCTAGTACATGTTCACTTCCTCCATGAATGTAAACTGAGAGCCAATTTTTATACGACCGCAAAAATTTTGCGGTCGTATAATGTTATGGCGCAGTCGTCTGTGTCTGCGTCTGTGGCCAGCATAACTTTGTTTCTAGTGGACGGATCATCTTCAAATTTCAGTATGTGGTTTCTCGGCATAATGGCTATCCCAGGTTTTAATTTCGGGTTTATGGCCCCACCCGTTTCAGAAAAAGGGGCCAAAAAGGGGTAAAATTGGGTATTTTTGTGTCTGTGGCCAGCATAACTTTGGTTCCAGTGAACAGATCATTTTCAAATTTTAGTATGATGTTTCTTGGCACATGCTTTAGCCCGGGCTATAATTTAATGTTCCTGGCCCGCCCGTTTTAGAAAAAGGGGCCAAAAGGGGTTAAATTGGTTGTTTTCACATATTTGACTGTAGATTCTTTATTATTTATCGGATTTTGATGGGGTTTCTTTCAGTAAACTCCTTAGAAAATTTCCAATCTGGAGTATGCCAACGGATTTCACGTTGCATGTACCGTTCACGAGATAAATGGGGCCCAAAAGGGGCGAATTTCAAAAATTTCATTTTTTCTAAAGGATTCCTAATGAAAAATTATCGTAGCGCTCTNGATTTGGCGTAGCTCTTACCGTTTCCGAGCTATGAGGGGCTGAAGGGGCCAAAATTGTAAATTTACAGATATTCTAAAATTTTTATTTTTTGTCGGATGTCGATGGGATTTTTTTCTTTGGATTCCTCTTGATGTAAGCTTTCAGCAGTATGTCAACAGATTTGGCGTATCTGTTACCGTTTCGGAGCTATGATGGGCTGAAAGGGGCCAAAATTGTAAAGGTACAGATAACCTAAAATTTTTATTTTTCATCGAATTTCGATGGGATTTCATTCTTTGATTCCTCTTTATGTAAGCTTTCAGTTATTTGTCAGCGGATTTGGCGTAGCTCTTACCGTTTCCGAGCTATGAGGGGC
>MJUU01019711.1:31629-46839 GCA_002080025.1 Modiolus philippinarum
GATTTCAAAAATATTTGATTCCAATTTTGGTAAATTTCCTGAAAGTCTCAAAGACCACTTATTTTTGGGAATTCTACCTAGCAACCATACTTTAGTTTAGGAGGAACATTTTCATAAATTGGATTTCAAAAATTTTTGATTCCAAATTTTGGTAAATTTCCTGAAAGTCTCAAAGACCACTTATTTTTTGGAATTCTACCTAGCAACCCTACTTAAATTGTGTATTTAGTTTAGGAAAAACATTATCATCAACTGGATTTCAAAAATATTGATTCCAATCTTGGTAAATTTCCTGAATGTCTCAAAGACCACTTATTTTTGGAATTCTACTTAGGCCAAATAAAAAAATAGGTGTGGTTCCGGTCACCCCTCTGAAAAAAATAGGGTCGGTAGGTCGGGATTTTTTTTTAATTTTATTTATTTTTTTTTTTTCAACATGTTTAATAATATATAAAACTTCTCATGTACATGCATTGTAACTTTCCTTGAAAAACCATGTATTATCCCCTCATTTTCAACCTAGGAAGTATAATTGGGGGTTGGGGTGTGGATACTTTGGAATTTGTCACAAGTTCCCTGAAGATCGATTGTTTGTCTCGGTTCAAGCAAAAAGATCGTTGTTAACACCTTGGGACTTGGTAAATATGTTGATATGAATTGAACATTCTTAACAGTTATAAAGAGAAAGTGAATTTCAACCAAAATTTCTATTTTCATATCGTCATCTCGAAAAATTTTCATCAGCCGCCATAACTTTGAGATGTCAACAGACCATGTGATCGGTAAAGTGCTGATATAGCTGACAATGTGCTATTTATGTCACATTGACTCTTGACAAAATTTAACTCGCTAGCGGTGTAAAATAGAGGTTTAAGTGTCCTTTTATTTATCCCATAGCAGTTTATAGGGCTTTGAAGCCTTTGAAAAATAAATAACAGGTAAAATAAACCCGGATATGATAGTCTGCACTGAACTCGTTCCGAATTTATGATTGCACTAGAAAAGAGCTCAAACGCGACAAAAATTGAAGTTTTTTTCCAGTCAGGAAAAATTTCATAGAAAACTTCCGATAAGGTTAATAAATATTCCACTAGTTGATAAATTATGAAAATACCGATTTATGGTTTCAAATAACTACAATCTTGCCGCCGATCTCTACCAAGACTTTGTCAGTCAAAAGTGGCCAAAAAACTAGGGTCGGTGGTTTCTTTTTATTTTATTTATTTTTCATTTTTGGGTGAAAAAAAAGTCTAGGGTCGGCAGGAAAGACTAGGGTCGGTCGGGTGACCGCAACCACACCTATTTTTTTATTTGGCCTTAGCAACCATATATCCTACAATTCTTTTAGTAACAATAATGACTATCAATTGGTAGTGTTTTCTGTGTCAAACAGGGAGTGCGGGGATAGCTGTCGTTTCCGACAACATCTAGTTGTATATAATTTGTTATTTGATAGATTCCATTCCTGACCAGACCAATTCATTCCTGCAGCACAGAGAAGACTGGAAGTAAGATATTTATAACAGCTACTGTGAAAGTACTATTGTTTGTGGCGTTCCAATTTTCGAGGATTTCAAAGTACATTTTAACCACGAAATCAAGTTCCCAATGAAATGGATTTTCTACCTAAATTTTGAATGCATAGAATTTGAAACCACCAATTTAAGTACCCATGAAATGGTAATATTAATGAAAACAATGAAAATTGATGTCCACGAATAAAAGTACTTCCACAGTATTTTTTATAAGGAAATATAGAGGTTTTCTTAATGTTTAAAGTAATGTAATTTATTTTAAATATTTTTGGCTGGGTTGCACAGAGAGCAAATCCGGGTTATAGTATGGTGAATGTCGGGCAGGCAGCGGCGGCGGAGGGCAGGGAAAATAGGGTACCTATTTTGTGAAATCAACTCCTACAGTTTTCAACCCAGACCTTTTAAACTTTACAGAATGTTTCTATATACATGTATATTGAAGATATGCACCTGACTTTTTGGAATCATATGGAAATTTTTTCTCACTTTTGAGACAGAACAGTTCCTATTTTTAGCGATGTGAGATTTTTCTGTCTTACACTTGTGCAAGACAAAGTCATTATGACGTCATTGACGTCATGGTGATTTCCTTTTAGAATGGCGGATTACAGGTACATTCCTTCAATGTACAAAGCACATTCTGATGAATAGATGTGAGAAAATAAATCAAACACCGTTGAAAATGCAAGATATCGAAATCTCAGACACCCTCGGGTAAGATTTCAATGCTTCTCTGACTCGGACAAGCCTCGTCAGAGAAATATTGAAATCTTACCCTCGGGTGTCTGAGATTTCTCGATCTTGCATTCTCACCGGTGTTAGATTCATATATTCTCACTTTTCCGGACTTAGGAACTTAGTCATTTTTTATAGACATTTTTAACAGTGGGTACCTATTTTGTGAAATCAACTCCTCCTACAGTTTCAACCCAGATCTCTAAAACTTTACAGAATGTTTCTATATAGATTAAAGATGTGCACCTGACTTAATGGAAGTATTTCAGAATTTTTTTGTATTTTTCTGGTCTTTGGAAGTTAGTTATTGTTATCGATAATTTCAAAAGAGGGTACCAGAATTGTGAAGTCTAGTCCTCCTACATTTTCCTACCAAGATCCTTGAAATTCAAAAGCATATTTTATGTGGCCCACATAAATCCATTTACTTTAAAAGTCCATTAAATATAAAGGAACCTATAAAACAAAAACCCCAAAACGCAACCCGGCCATTTGAGTCTTTGACCCATTTTTCAAGTGTGATTTGCAAGGGTCAGTTTATTATACCCCCGCTCCGAAGGAGAAGGGGGTATACCGTTTTACACTTGTCCGTCATTCCGTCCGTCACAACTTTCATCAAGCTTTTTCTCTGCAATGGTCAATGATACAAACTTGAAATTTTGTCAGAAGCTTTGTAATAGTCATGCCATATTGTGGGATGCATTTTCAGACCTGTTGGGATACTACTTCCTGTTTACCGACTTAGTCAATTTTTCAAAATTCTGTTGTCCGTCACAACTTTCGTCAAGCTTTTCTCTGCAATGGTAAATGATACAAACTTGAAATTTTGTCAGAAGCTTTGTTTAGTCATGCCATATTGTGGGATGCATTTTCAAACCTGTCAGGATACTACTTCCTGTTTACCGACTTTGTCAATTTGACCTACATCACTACCGGTATCATCACGCTTTTCTCTGCAACAAGTGAAGATACAAACTTGAAATTATGTCAGAAGCTTTGTATAGTCCTTCCATATTGTGGGATGCATTTCAAGACTTGTGAGGAACTACATTTTGTTTACCAACTTAGTTAGGTCATTAGATGCTTGAAGTTTAGAGCAGGGGTATTGCTAGTGAGCATTGGCTCACAGATCCCTTGTTTTATTATACTTTAGAAGATTTTTCCTTAACAAAAATTAATTTGACAATTCAATCTATCATATGTAAGATTTTTATTAAAGCTGCCAGGGTAACATTCACTAAAATTGTCATATGCTTGAGAGGGTAACAATTTTTGCAATGTAACCCTCTGTTCATGGTCCAGTGATTTTCAATAAATGATTGAATTCAAAGTAATATTCAGTATAATAAAATAAATAACATATAGCTGGGAGGGTGACAGAGCAGATTGTTACCCTTCGAAAAACATTGTCAACCTCTGCTTCGCATCGGTTGACAATGTTTTATCAGGGTAACAATCTGCTATGTTACCCTCTCAGCTATATGTTAATTATATATTGTCATATACACATATTTTGTATGGGTATAGATCCATGTGTTTGAACATGACACCACATCAAAGATCAGTATACAGTCAAACCTGTCTTAACGACCCACTGTTTTAAACGACTTCCTGTCGTATCCGACCTTTTGAAATCCTCCCAACGATATATTTGCTTTATATTTTAACAGTATTCAATGACCACCTGAGTTACGCGACTAACAACCGTCAATTTGTTCCCAAAAAGCCCCTGTACACTGTTTTTAATGACTTTGTTGACAAACAATGAATTATCAACATGTTAACAAGTAGATAAACAGGAGCCGCTAATCCGGAAGTAGTGCCGCTAAAGGGAGATAACAGCGTAGGGAGATAATCATATCTGCTCACAGCGTAGGGAGATAATCATATCTGCTCATAGCTTGCAATTAATTAAGTTTGTTGTTTTAACAATATTAATTAACATGAACTAAGGTTACCTGTCAATCAATTACAATGAACAAAGGAATCTTATATTATGTAATAGGTGTTATTAAATAAAAAAATCAATTAGTGGAATGAACAAAGGAATCTTTTAAATTGAATACAAGTAGATGTCATTAAAAAAAATGTTTTTACTTAAAAAATGAATTCACATAAAAATAACAAACATCTGATCTAGAAGTAGCATGCTGTTTTATATATTGGCAAACACATAACAGGAAAAATAAAAAGTTCGAAAAACAAATGGGCTCTGCAAAATTATGCTTCACATTTATCTAAAATAGTTTCCTTTCTTGATATACATGTATGAACCTAAGTGCAAATTGTAATTTCATATATTTTTTTGGCATTTTGATTTATTTAAAGCCACTGATTCTGTTAATAACAAAAATAAAAATGATTTATGGTTACTGATTTAATATATCCCCTTTATATCAAAATACATATTATAGTGAAAAAAAAAAAATAATAATACAGCTATAATATGGACACTATCTCACTAACAATGCAAACAGACAAAATTAGTGTTGATCATAATCTTAACCCTGTATTAAGTGACCACCTGTCTTATGTGACCTTCTTTTATGGTTCCCTTGGAAATTCACATAAGACAGGTTTGACTGTATTTTTCATGAATCCAAGACATCTGTCCTCAAGAAATAGGAGAAAAAAAGAATAAGATGTAGAATTTCTCAGGTTTGAGACAAGCCAGTACCTATTTTTAGCCATTTGTGATGTCCTTGACTCAACCAAAGCACCAGATAAAATTTTATGTGAGAAAATATATTATGACATTATTGATGTAATGATATGTTGCTAAAACATGGCGGACTTCAACTACAGTCTGGGGATACAGGATTGTCCATATGTTTATACATGTGAGAAAAACAATAAAACATCTTCAAAATGCAAAATTAAGAAACTCGGACACCTTTCGGGTAAGATTTCAGTTGTTCTCTGTTCTTAATTTTAGGATGACCATATACATTCATGTACATTATGAAAGCTATTTATTTCCTCAAAATAGCATAAGTATGCCTTCCATTTTTCTTTACTGATAAGTTATGGAAATAAATACTGTAAATGTATTAAGTTTTGCAGTTTCTTGAACTGGGACATATTTGCGGGTATCAATTTTGTCAGTTTTAGGAGCAACTTAAAATATTAGTACCCTCTGATTTTTTCTGAGATAGTCCCAGAAAAAAGCAAAAATTAGTTCACTAGGAAAATTTCTACATTTACATGTATGTCAAGAAAACTGATCATGAAAGAAGGCTACTTTGTGATAACTTAACTTATATTGTGTGTCACATTTGGACGAAAGATTAAGTTGGTCTTATTTTTTCCGAATTTTGAATTAGTAGTGTGAATACATGTATTAAGTCTTGTTTCTAAACTTGACTTTCTCGGGATTCTGGGGCACCAGATTAGACAGTCCTAATACCTACTACTTTGTTATTCTTATAATTAATTGTAGAAAAGAAATACAAGCCACTTTAGAGAGACTGAAGAAAGCTGAACGTAATTTATCTGCTAAAGAAAGAGAATTGAAAGAAAGAGAAATGAAAATCAAAGAAAGAGAAAAAAGTTTGGAGCAGCAATTTAAAGTAGTTGTAAGTTTATTTTTTACAAGTATTGTCATATATATTATGATTAGACAAAGTGTACTTGTCCCTGAGAGAATTTGTCATATGGATATGCTATCATACTTTCTAATTTTGGCATTTTATCTTTGTAATTTCCAAGTGATATTCTGAACACATGTTTATAGTGCCCTCATCTCATCATTTTTTTAACATAGTTAAGCCAAGTTTTCTTACAATTTGACTGGATGAGTGCCTTGTGGTTGTTTATACTTTGTGATTGCTTTATATTAGGAACCCATTGTTGAAGGCCTAATGGCGATTTCAAGATGAAGAACAACAATGAAATCGTTGTTCCATTGCTTAGTTTTAGTTGTACCATGTATTTGTTGAGACTTTGTCTCATTTGCATTTCCCCCATATGCCTTCACTGTTAATTCTGTGCTTTTACATTTTAGCATCTGGAGTCATTTGACGTCAATACATGGAGAGAGGTTGATGTGGTGAGTACTGATCTTAGAGATTAGGCCAACTAAACATAACATAGCTTGACATCTCATGATAGAAAATATTTCTCACTTGAAAGTTCAGCTAGTCAACTTAACATATTCTGACATCCATTACTTTGCTTAATAACATCAGATGATAAGGATGGACATGTGGGGAAGAAATTGTATTTGTGGTTGTAGATCGTAGAAAAATTAACGCCTTTGAAAATCCAAGACTTTAAAAAAATCAAGACGTCCTCAAGTAATATTGTAATGTTCTCTGGATGGGAAAGCCTTGTCAGAGAAAGTTTTAAATTTATCCTTGGATATTTGAGATTCTTGATCTTTGCACTTCATGTATGATATAATCCGACATACTGTAATTATGATGCTGATCTTGATAATAATCAACAGTTGGAGATGCAGTGATTACACCACTGGTGACTTTTTAGCTCACCTGGCTATGCCAGGGTGAGCTTTTGCCATCACATTGCCTCTGTCGTCTGTCCGTCGTCCGTCTGTCCGTCCGTCGTTAGCTCACATTTAAAAATCTTCTCCTCTGAAACTACTGGAGGGATTGGTTTGAAACTTGATAGTAATCATCTATGACATGTCCTGTACAAACGATCCTCATTTTATTATGATCCGATGAAAAACATGGCCACCGGTGCTAAAAATAGAACCTAGGGGTAAATTGCAGTTTTTAGCCAAGAAATCAAAAACTGATCAACATATCAAAAATCTGACATGGAGTAAAATTGTTCAGAATGCCGAGATCTATCTGCTCTGCAATTTTGAAGAAAATTGGAAAACCCGTCTGAGAGTTATAGCCCTTTTTCCATAAATTTTTCAAAATTTGTGCATTTTTTATTTTTTATTTCAAAAACTGTAACAGATAGAGGTGAAGTGTAAATAAAAAAAATGTTCAGCATATCAAGATCTACATACTTTGAAATTTTGAAGAAAATCCAAAGGCCTGTGTATGATTCCCTTTTTTTTCCCAATGCCATATGGTTATGGGTTATTTCCCTTTAAATTCTGTGTTCAAATCTTCTTTAGTTAACTTTTCTCTTTTAAGCTTTATTGAAATTCCTTACTATTACTTCATTAAGAAAAATTATTTCTTCCATAATTAAGAGCAAAAACAGTGTTTTTGTGCAAATTTCTGCAATTTTTTGCACAAATACTTTCTTAATCTTTACCTTATTTCATGCCATAATGATTTTCCTATATAAACATATTGTGTATATCTCTGCGACTTTAGTGGCGAATTACTATGAACTCTGCTGACATGTATGTTGAAGTAGTTTATCAACTTCATAGACTGCTTAATGTTATAAATATTAGTAAATAAAGCCTTTTGTGAGCAGTTGATGAAATTAACCTGAATGGATTTGAACGCAACTTGGCATTAATGATGCTTACGAGGTGCTGACTATAATATAGATATGTATTGTGACTTTTATGCCTAAATGTCATCCAACATGGCCATCTGCAGGGAACTTAATTTATTACTCGACTGTATGGAAAGAGTATACAAAGAATTTTTTATCTGAAACAACTTGGCTAGTCACAATGTATCTTAGATGGCCCCTTCAAAACAGATGTCCTTCAAGTCTGCACCTTATGCAAATTGGCTACCAATGGGAAACAAAGTTTAATATAGGAGTACATTCAAAGATCTTCTTCTTTAAAACCATTTGGCCAGTTGGAAATAAACTTTGGCACAATACTTAATTTTCTTTAAAATTGTGTCCTGCAGATCTATCCCTTATCCAAGATGGCATGCAATAGGGAAAATAGTTAAAGTTGTATCATATAACATAAATGTTTTGTTACATAGTTTGAAAATGAGACCCTTTAACATGTAAGTTGATTTGAAGTTATGTATTGGCCATGGTCCAGGTGAGCAATACAGGCTCTTGAGAGCCTCTTGTTTGGGTCTCAAAATCTTATTGCATGTTAAAAAAGCATAAACTTACACTCATACCATTTTTACCTTAAATAAATTTATTTTATGTCAAAATCAAAAAAATGATAACAGCGATCAAGCATTGTTTATCCCACAATGGTGGTATTTACTAGACGTATAAGACCCTACGAATATTTTTTTCGTATTCGTAGGGTAGACTGGTAACCGGTCCGCGATTTTGAACCGAGAAAAGACAGAATTACTGGTTTGAAACCTCGAATACTTTGACGTCACAGTGTAAATCCAATTATGACGTCAAGGATTATACCAAAATGTCCGAAGTTGTTAACTGTCTTCCTGGTCCCGCTTCACAAAGAAAATGCATATTCAAATAGAGTTTAAATGATTGCAGGATAAAAACAATATATGTACATTGTCGGAAATATAAAATTTATTTGTACTAGCTGCGACACAATATCTGACAGAGAATTAGTTGAAGAGGCTCTTGACAGGGAGAAATTAAAAAAAAAATTGAGCTCATGCTACCAGTATAATCTTTTTTGACAGTAAACTGAAAAGGATATATCTATTTTTGTCAACACTTACAAGTTTAAATATCCATATTAACAGTAATGTTTCAGGATTTTCAGAATAAAAAATATACTATTTTCTTTTTCAGTTTCAATGGATTCTCCAGATTAGTAGTAGTAAGTTGGTACATATAGTTTGAAGTAAGATTTAACAAATAAAATGCCTTATATGGGAGTATCTTTCTGGTAATATTTTATGCCGCTACGAGGAAGTTGGGGGAATTGTTTTACGCTTGTCCATCCATTTGTTCATCTGTTTGTCTGTTTGTACAAATAAAAACATGTGTTATAAAGCAGGGGCATCAAATGTCTTACAGACACAGATATCATTGTAAAAAATCACACTAATTTAACTTTGCAAGGAGGCATCTCATGCTTTAGTCTACTAATATAAATTATGTCAATTTTTGTCTCGCCCGCGACGAAAGGCGCAGAAGGCGAGACGTGTACAAAGTATGACGTTGGCAGTGGCAACAGCATAAACTTTCATGTGAAGTTTTTGTGATTAGGTCATTTTCTCAGTAACTATAAGTGGTAGGTCAATGATATTTGGTATATAGGTTGACCTAGCACATGACAGTTTGCTATATGGCTTTTGTCTGTGACCTCAATTTCATGGTCCAATGAACATGTTAAGTTTTTGTGTTTAGTTTCTCAGTAACTATAAGTGGTAGGTCAATGATATACATGTATGGTATAAAGGTTGGTCTTGGGTAGTACATGATAGTCTGTCATATGGCTTTTGTCCTTGACCTCAATTTCATGGCCTAGTGAGCATGTTAAGTTTTTGTGATTAGGTCATTTTCCAAGTAACTATAAGTGGTAGGTCAATGATATTTGGTATATAGGTTGGTCTTGGGTAGTACATGACAGACTGCTATATGGCTCTTGTCTGTGACCTCAATTTTGCAGTCCAGTGATCATGTTAAGTTTCCCAGTATCTATTTATGTAAAGTCAATAATATTTGGTATGTGGGTTTGTCTTAGATGGAACATGACAGCCTGCTATTTGGCTTTGGCCCTCAACCTCTTTTTCACGGTCTAGTGAACATGTTTGGTTTCTTAGCTCACCTGACCCAAAGGGTCAGTGTGAGCAATTGCCATCACTTGGCGTCCGTCGTCCGTCTGTTAACTTTTCACATTTTCATCAACTCCTCTGAAACCACTGAAGCAAATTCAACCACAATTTACAGGAATGTTGTATGGAAGGTCCTTTACTAAGATTGCTCATTTCGTTCTGATCCGATAAAAAACATGGCTGCCAGCACGGAACTTAGGTTTAACATAGGACCCTATGGGAAAAATCACATTTTCATCAACTCCTCTGAAACTGCTGAAGCAAATTCAACCAAACTTTAAAGGATTGATGCACTTAAGGTCCATTACAAACATTGCTCATTTTATTCCGATTCGACAAAAATCATGGCCGCCAGCACGGAACTTAGTTTAACATTGGCCCTATGGGAAATTCACATTTTCATCTTCTCCTCTGAAACCACTGAAACAAATTCAACCAAACTTTACAGGAATGATTTATGGAAGGTCCTTTACAAAGATTGCTCATTTTATTCCGATTCGACAAAAATCATGGCGGCCAGCACGGAACTTAGTTTAACATTGGCCCTATGGGAAATTCACATTTTCATCTTCTCCTCTGAAACCACTGAAACAAATTCAACCAAACTTTACAGGAATGATTTATGGAAGGTCCTTTACAAAGATTGCTCATTTTGTTCCGATCCAATAAAAAACATGGCCACCAGCACGGAACTTAGGTTTAACATAGGACCCTTTGGGAAAAATCACATTTTCATCAATTCTTCTGATACTGTTGAAGCAAATTCAACCAAACTTTACAGGAATGATGTACTATAGGTCCTTTACAAAGATGCTCATGGATTCGTCAAAAAACATGGCTGTCAGCACGGAACATAGTTTAACATTGGCCCTATGGGAAATTCACATACATGTATTTATCCTCTCCTCTGAAACCACGGAAGCAAATTCAACCAAACTTTACAGGAATTATGTATGGAAGGTCCTTTACAAAGATTGCTCATTTTGTTCCGATCCGATCAAAAACATGGCCACAAGTGCGGAACTTGGGTTAAACATAGGACCCTATGGGAAAAATCACATTTTCATCAACTTCTCTGTAATTGCTGAAGCTAATTCAACCAAACTTTACCGGAATGATGTACTAAAGATCCTTTGCAAAGATGCCTCATAAGGGCCCCGCATCGAGATGCGGTCGCCCTATAGTTTTCACTTTGTCCGTCTGTCTGTCCGTCCGTCTGTCCGTCAACAATTTTTTCCGTCACAGATTTCTTGGCTTGTATATGTGGGAATGATTTGAAATTTGGTCTGAAGCTTGAAAATGATGAGTTGTATTGTGTAATTAATTTTCAAGTTTGTCGGGTGCCCACTTCCTGTTTGCCGATACTTTGAATTTTTACTAATAACCAAATTTTCGTCACAGATTTCTTGGCTTCAACTGGAGGGAATGATTTGAAATTTGGTCGGAAGCTTGGAAATGATGAATTATATTGTGTAAGCAATTTTCAAGTTTGTCGAATATCCACTTCCTGTTTTACCGATACTTTGATTTTTGACTAAAAACCAAATTTTCCGTCAAAGATTTCTTGCATTGGCTTCTACTGAAGGGAATGATGTGAAATTTGGTCTGAAGCTTTGAAATTATGAGTTGTATTGTATAAGCAATTTTTAAGTTTGTCGGACATCCACTTCCTGTTTACCGATACTTTGATTTTTTGAAATGACATGTTTTGGTAAAACTTCAAGAAATCACTGTATCCAGCAAATTACTGTATCAACACATTTGTGTGTCAAACAGAATGTGAATCCACACTTGCCTCAATTTTACTTTTTTTTGTCACAGATTTCTTGGCTTCTACTGGAGGGAATGATTTGAAATTTGGTCTGAGGTTTGGAAATGATGAGTTGTATTGTGTAAGCAATTTTCAAGTTTGTCAGACATCCACTTCCTGTTTGTCGACACTTTGATTTTTAACTGTAAATCAAATTTTCTGTCACAGATTTCTTGTTTTATTCCAATTCGACAAAAAGCATGGCGGCCAGCATGAAACATAGTGCAACATTGGTCATATGGGAAATTCACATTTTCATCTTTTCCTCTGAAACAACTGAAGCAAATTCAACAAAACTTTACAGGAATGATGTATGGAAGGTCCTTCACAAAGATTGCTCATTTTGTTCCGATCCAATAAAAAACATGGCCGCCAGCGCTGATCTTAGTTTTAACATTGGACCCTATGGGAAAAACATCGTTTTCATCTTCTCCTCTGAAACTATGGAAGCAAATTCAGGCAAACTTTACAGAAATGATGTACTTTAGGTCCTTTACAAAGATTTCTCATTTTGTTGGGATCTGACAAAGAAGATAGCTCCCAGCATTGACTTTGGTTTAGAATGGTACCCATATATTAAAACATTTTTAGTTCGCCTCAACGAAGTTGAGGGGGACTATTGGAGTACCCCCGGCGTCCTCGTCCGCGTCCGCATTTGGGTATATATCTTAGTAACTATGCAGTGTAGGGTCATCAAACTTTGCACGCAGGTGCATCTTGGGTTAACTCACAGCCTCCCAAGAAAATTAGGTCTCTCTCACCTATATTTTCCGCTTGAGTGGCTTGCATTCAAATTTACATTTTAGTACATATCTCAGTTACTATACATAGCACAATAATCTAAGTGTGCATATGCATGCATCTCTGATGGTAGGTCAGCATACAGGCAAAATTAGGTCACTTTGACCTATATTTTCCGCATGAGTGACTTACATTCAAGTTTACGTCCGAGTTCAGATCTCAGTCACTGTACATGGTAGGATCATCTAACCTTGCATGTGCATGCATCTCTGATGGTAGGTCAGCATCCAGGCAAAATTAGGTCACTTTGACCTATATTTTCCGCTTGAGTGACTTACATTCAAGTTTATGTCCGAGTTCAGATCTCAGTCACTGTACACGGTAGGATCATCTAACCTTGCATGTGCATGCATCTCTGATGGTAGGTCAGCATCCAGGCAAAATTGGGTCATTTTGACCTATATTTTCCGCTTGAGTGACTTACATTCAAGTTAATTTGAGTTCAGATCTCAGTCACTGTACATGGTAGGATCATCTAACCTTGCATGTGCATGCACCTCTAATGGTAGGTCAGCATCCAGGCAAAATTAGGTCACTTTGACCTATATTTTCCGCTTGAGTGACTTACATTCAAGTTTACGTCCGAGTTCAGATCTCGGTCACTGTACATGGTAGGATCATCTAACCTTGCACATGCATGCATCTCTGATGGTAGGTCAGCGTCCAGGCAAAATTGGGTCACTTTGACCTACATTTTCTGCCTGACTGACTTACATTCAAGTTCATGTCAGGGATCAGATCTCAGGTACTGTACATGGTAGGATCATCCTGCATGTGCATGTGCATGCATCTGTGATGGTAGCTCAGCATTCAGACAAAATTTTAAACCTACATTTTACGCATGAATGACTTACATTAATCTATACATTAACTGTACATTGTTGGTTCAGGTAACCTTTCATATGCATGCAATTTTGATAGTATGTCAGCATACAGGCAAAATTTGGTTGCTGTGACAACGTGCCATAACGAGGCGAACTTTTTAATCGTTGATTACCTATGTTTTTCATTACATGCACTTAAATTATTGAAGCAAATTCAGTCAAACTAAGATTGCTTATTTTGTTTTGATCCGAAAAAAAAACAAGACCCCCAGATCATATTTTAACATAGGAACCTATGGGATAAACATCACTTCATCACATGCTGTAAGCATTTTGTCAGGTGAGCGATTCAGGCTCAGTATCTGAGCCTCTAGTTAGTATCTATCAGTGGTAGGTCACTGATATTTGGCATTTTGGTTTGGGTGATGCATGATAATCTGCTATATTGCTTTTGCCAGTTTCCTTATTTTCACAGTCCAGCGAACATGTTAAGTTTTCTGATTTAGTCAGTTTGAATATTCACATCAATTTTGCGACCAAGTATGGACGGGCGAGACATCACTTTTGGTCCACACTTGTTTTCCAATCTTTTTGCACAATGCAACGACATGAAAGAAGAAGGCTCACTAATTTGCCCTAAAAATCCTTGATTTTTTTTCGAATTGTTTTCTTTGAAAGTCTTGTGTCAACTAAATTATGATAAACCAGAACTATATACAAGTTTTTGACTTTATAATACCTTGGAAACAAAGCTTGGAGTTTTATAGGAATCATCCTGTCCGTCCTTTAGTATGTCTGTTCAAATATTTGTCCCTCTGTGTGTGTATCCACCAATGAATTTTGTCTGCAAGGCTGCTTGGATTTTGACGAAATGTTACACATTTGTAGTGTACACCTGAAGATCTGCATGAAGTAATATGGTTGCTGCCCAAAGTATAGAAGGGGAGATAATCCAACTTTGAATAAATTGTTGTTCGAAATTTTAAAGGAGAGATAATTCAACTTTGAATATTGTCTGGAAAATGTGGAAGGTACCTTGTCATTGCATGGCTTCCTAAATGGATTTCGATGAAATGTTAAAACTTTTTGTATTTTCTGGAAAAGGAGGGGGAGGGTTATATCATTGTTTCATTACTTGTGTAGTGTCCAACTTTTGCCGTACCCACACCTGTACAATGTGTCAACGCACACTTAAATTTGCACTTGCCATATTGATTCAGGATACATTGAACGGGGACGTACCTGGCTGCTCTAGTTTTTATGCTTGGCTGATAAGTGTCATTACAAAAACGGAATGAAATAGTTGCAATTACAGTTTCAAATGCTTTAAGCTTACTTTCTAGACAATTTTTGATAAAAACAACCGAGGTCCTACACCTTATAAAAGAAAAAAGAAGATTTATGGGCAAGTCTTGGTGAAATTATTTTTTTTCTTCTAAAACTGTTCTAAAATTGGCTCAAATCAATGAAAATGGTTTTTCTTGTTTATTGGATGTCTAAGATTTGACATAAAAACAACAAAATTTTAGCTCAAAATTTGTTCAGTTATAATATTAAATGTACAAACGTTTGTTTGATCTGAAAAATCTGAAAATTTTAGCGCCAATTAATCAAAGGAATGTTATATTGAAATATCTTAGAATATCATAAAGGAAAACATTTGCAAATGAATCTCTGATAGCTTTTTGTAAAAGTATTTTATACACAGAAAAATCTTAATGAGAATTTTTAAAGTATATGTGAACATAGGAGTTTTTATTTCCAGCTATTAAAGTTAGGATTTTTATACCCCCCGCAAACAAAGTTTAGGGGGGTATATAGGAATCACCCTGTCTGTCTGTCCGTCTGTCTGTCCGTCTGTCCGTCCGTCTGTCCGTCTGTCCGTCCGTCCG
>MJUU01019712.1:29860-41977 GCA_002080025.1 Modiolus philippinarum
AAGACCAACCTACATACCAAATATTATCAGCCTACCACTTCTAGTTATTGAGAAATGGACTCAAGCAAAAAACTTAACGTGGCCACTAGACCGTGAAATTGAGGTCAAGGTCACATGACGTTATGTCTGTCAGGTAGCACTCGATTAGTACTACCACTGGACCAAATATGATGTTCCTACATCAAAGGGTTTTCAAAATATCCTGTATTTAGTAAAAGTTAACACCATCGCCGTCGTCATACTTTGCATGCCTATGTCTCGCTTTCCGCGACTTTCATCGCAGGCAAGACAAAAATTGCAGAAGCATGGATGACATACAGTTAGCTCAACGCAAACTGGTTCTCTCTCTCTTATCACGGATTTCGGTGTAACACAGTGTGACACAGTTAATTTCAGATTAATCTCCAAAATCCCTCCCAAACTCTAATCTCAACACCGTGAGTTTTATTGCTGTTGAGAGCAATAAAACTTATAAATGTTAATTACCTGTCTGATGTCAAAATTAAATTATTGACAAGTTGCAAGTCAATATTTGTTACGGTTGTAGAAATTTCAACATCCTCCCTGTTTATGACAAATCATTTTCTTGAAAATACATTTTAAGAAGTAATAATTATATAATTTGATAACTGTCAGGTGCCAAAACGTTTAAAAAACTAAATTTATAAGTATTGCTGCGTAAATTTTCCAACATGTGAGACATGAGGTTTTCACTTGTTTTGCTCCAAAAATATTCCGGTCCAGACTATGGATTTAAACAGTTTACAGAACAAAATGCGGTTATAACTTAATTTAAACCTCTAAAAATATTTAAAGTTTTAGCGTATGTCCTGCTAACGAACATTGTTCAATTTTATTCATCCCTTTTACATTGTTTTATAAGTAAAAGTTCCAAGATTTTCGGAAAATCAGTTTGTAGTGAATCAAGCATCACCATTAGGTAAATGTCTAAAAATAGAATATGTGACCAAATAGGTTTACATAATTTTTATGAACGAATTACATCTTTTTCTAAGTTTCCTTTATTTTTCTAAACTTTGTGGTCCCTTTCTTTGGTAAAAACAAGCAATTTTTTTGTTTTATTTTAATTTTTATTTTATTTAATTACTACCTTTGGAAAAAATATAATTTTTATTTAAACATTATTGATGAAATGTTAATGACTTGCTAATTAATGACTGTGGTTACCGGCAAAAGATCAAAGGAACACAGGTAAATAAATTTCGCGGTGTTGGGAGGATTTTCGTTTTCAGGGCAATAAACGACACGCTAATCCGTGTGATTCCTCCAAGACAACACCGAGTATTTTTCGGTGAATTTCGGTGTTTTGCAGTGTCCCACCAGGAAAATACTCGGTGTTGAGAGAAAGAGAATCAGTTTGCGTTGAGCTAACTGTAGGAACATTGGAAGAAAGAAAATAGAATATACTAAATTGATATTATATAATCTATAATATAAAATATAGAAAATGCAGAACTATGGATAAGAAAAGTGAAAACAATAAAAAGAGAAGATAAAAATTTAGAGCATTGAATTTCTCTGGTGGCGGAAATCCCCCTCCGTACGGTTTGAGGGGTTTTAGTTCCATTTAAGTTTTTAATATATATCAGACCTGTATCTGCTATTATGGTGTGTCAATGAACAGCAGGAAGACATTTCTAACAAACACAAACATATCATCACAAAAAAAAAACAAAACAAAAAACAAAAACAAAAAAAACCCTAATTCTGTCTTTTGTGAGTGTTAAAAATGTCTTTTGTTTCAATATTTTCACAAAAATATTCAGATAAATATGTCCTGCATTAATTTTGCATATACATTTGTTTATTATGTAAAAACTTTGTGCAGTCTATACAAACAATAATTGAAACTTATTTTTTACATGCAAGTTTCTCCCTCTAATGACCGATCAACAAGAATAAAATATACAAGTATTATATTGGACCTTTATTACTTGTGTCTCCTGTCTATTTACACAACTTTAAGTGGTTATTTCCTATACAAGTTTTTTATCACCCCTAGTTCTACATGTATGATTATTGATGAGATATATGTATTTATTTCATGTTAAGTATCAATAAATGTGTATTGACTTTACCAATAAAATGATAAATCAACATTGTGTGTCATGTTAAACCACTCCCTGGTGTGACTAAAACTGTGTCAGAACTCTCAAAAAGAGATTTAACTAAATTTATTTTATTTTGTTCCCTTCGATATGTCCTCCAGGTTAATTCATATATGTTTGTCCGGGTTGATTCATATATGTTTGTCCACCTTTCAAGATTTATTTTATATTTAATATTATGTAGTACACTACATCTCTATACCTTTGTAAATTGGTTATGAGAAATTGCAGCCGCATTTCGGCTGTTTCCCCCAGAGATAATTTCCCAACTCTCCGTTTTTATTTCCCAAAGTTGAAAAAAAAAAATCTTCCCAAAATACGTTGTTCACTATGTCTATGTCAATTGAACACATCTTGAATAATGGTGATTTCTTTCAAGCGCACATATGATGCAGATTCTCCGCACCAGTTCGGATCGGCTTCAAACTTCGTCCGGAAATGGAGTCCTCCATACAAACGGAGGGAAATGACGTATCAACATATACCATTCATTTTTGTTTCTTTTCCCAACAATATCCTGTACTCGATACTTGATGTGTCCCAACAGCAATTTCTATACAAAAAAGCTCTGTCAAAACCTGATAAAATTGGGTATACTATCTAAAAACAAAACTTTTACAATAAAGCCAAGGCTAACAAAATACTGTACTGGCCCCACAAAATTTATTTCAAAATTTGTAATTGATATTGATAAAATCTCTTCCCGAAAGCCTAAAATAGTAAACCTGATTATCAAAAACCCATTGAACAAGGGATAATACTGACTCTTCATTATTTATTGTCCTTATAGCAGTCAGGGATCCCACTGCATAAAGTAAAAACTTTTCACCAGCTTAGGTTAATTATTTTTACTTAAAGAAGTAAATAAAATCAGGATAAAATTTATTTACTTGTACAAGTAAATTTAGATAAAATGCAGAGGTTTTCTCCTTTCAGTGTCTCATTATATAAATTTTCATAGCATAATTAATAATTTTTTATGAAAGTTTCATTTCTTATCTTATCTTTTAAGTAAAAATTGATTAGGGGCACAATGTTTTTCTTGAGGCGCAAGCTAGCCAAAGATTAGTCCTTTGGGACTTTTAACAGCTGTTAATATTGAATTAAGTGGTCTACAACTTGCATCTTTATCACATCAAGATTTATCACATGATGATGCTTGTAATTTGGTTTCATGTGGTCTGATAGGGTGAATAGTGAGCCTGTAATAGGGAAAGCCTGTTTTGGAATAAATTTACTGCATATTTCAAAGCTTACTTGTATAAGTAAAAAGTTTTTACTTGTAGAGGTAAACATAATTTTTACTGCTTCAGGTAAATAAAATTGACTTTAGTAAGTGAAATGATTTCACTTTATCCAGTTGGATCTCTGACTGTATAGTACAACAGATCAATGGAGGTTCAATGATGCAAACTTAATTTCTTAGATAGTTGTCAATGGCTTTATTTTTCACACAGCAAAGGGGGTATTTTATGCAAGCATAGTGAACTGAATAGTAAACACTTTCTTACAAAAGCAGTCCAGTAAGTAGGGCCTCATTCAAAGAGATTACTGGAAGGCCTCAGAGAGAGTTCAGGCCAAAAACTCCATTGAAATTGTTAATATTTTGTTATAAAAAAATTCCAAATTTTGAAAATTTTCCCAAACTGAAAGGTAGCTAGAGGTAGCTTTGAAAAAAGGTAACAAAATCACTGTATGTACACCATTCAGGAACTTATTGCATTTCTATTTCAATACAGACATGACAGATGGGCAAGAAATCTAAGATTTGAAATTATCTGCCAAAATAATGGATTTTTTTTATAGTTTTTATCATTTTATACTGTAAAGGAAAAAAAAATTACATGTTTTTAATGATTTATTCTTTTTCTTAATCCATGTTTTGCTGTGTTATTAGCATGTTTTCAGCATGCTCAATAGTTTTTGTCCAAGTCTTGAAATAGATGCAGGGATCTGTATCACTTTGTGCCATTACCTTATAGGGCAATTTTCAGATGACCTTTGTAAAGTGCCTGTGTTTAATTTTATGACTGATAAATTCTCACAAAAGACATTATTTAAAGTTCAGAATATCCTAGATAAGTTTATTACACTTCAATCTGGCACAGGTCATTTAAATCAATCATTAAATTACTGTAATTGTACTTATATTCGTGGGTACTTATTTTTGCGAATATTCCTTTCTATCCAAGTTTGTGTGTATTTAATTTCACGAAAGTGTGTGCTTTCTTTATAACTTTAATCATGTTAATGTTAAATTATTACATTCGCATGTACTTATTTTCGCGGAAAGTTGCCGAACGCGAAATTCGTGAAAATAAGTACACCGCGAAAATAAGTACAATTACAGTATGATCTCCTCAAATGGAGAATAACAATATTTCATAATTGTTCCAACTGCAAGAATGAACAATTATTGTAAAGAACCTTCTGAAAACATTCCTGTAAACTTTGGTTGAATTTGCATCCAGATATGAATCATCGGGTTCCCACTAGAATTGCTTCAATTTCACTAAATGTCCCAAAATTTTGGAGGCCCATATATTTAGCCCTATGTGCTAGTATTTTCTATATAGTGCTGACATCATCATGCAAAGAAAACTAGAGCTGTCGCCGAATGGCAGCCAGGTATACCCCCGCTAATTGAACCCTGAATCAATATGGCAAGTGTAAATTTAAGTGTGTGTGGACACAATACAGTTGTGGATGACGCAATACAAGTATGTACAAAATGATATACCTCCCCCTTTTTTCCTAAAAATATCAAAAGACAAATTATCTCCCCTTCAAATTTCAGACAGTACCCATATTACTTCATGCACATCTTCAGGTGGTGTACTAAAACTGTGCAACATTTCATCAAAATCCAAGCAGTGGTTAAGGAGAACATGCGCTGACAAAGATCACCCCCTCCCCCTTTTTCCAGAAAATATTCAAAGACTACATGTATATATCTTCCCTTCAAAATTTCAGACAGCAACCATATTTATTCATGCACATCTTGAGGTGGTGTACTAGAACTGTGTAACATTTCATCAACATCTAAGCAGCCGTTTAAGAGAACATGCGCTGACAAGGTTCGCCTCCCTCCTTTTTCCAGAAAATATTCAAAGACGTATTATCCCCCCTTAAAAATTTCCGGCATCATCTATATAACTTCATGCACATCTTCAGATGGTGTACTACTACTATGTAACATTTCATCAAAATCCAAGCAGCTGTTTAGGAGAACATGCGCTGACAAGGTTCGCCTCCCCCTTTTTTCCAGAAAATATTCAAAGATGAGTTATCTCCCCATGTGCTGACAAGGTACATGGAGGGACATACAGACAGAGACAGACGGACAGACGGACGGACAGGGTGATTCCTATATACCCCCAAACTTTGTTTGCGGGGTATTATATATATTTTCATATGCTCATTATAGACATTAATAAATCAAGACTACTAGCTGACAAAAAGTGATATCTTTAATCCAAAAAGCTACTCTGGGGATTATGGTATTTTTACTTTATGGCAAATGTATAGAAAAGACGAAAAATATTCAAGGGGTCCCCACATTTTTCTCTTGCACCCGGCAAGCCAAATAGATTGTAAGCTTAAATGGTGATAAGATGAGCATATAAACTAAATTATGAGATTTGACAGCCATCTATAAATTACAGAAAGTTTTAGGCATGAAAATTTTCATTGTTTGTAAATAAGTAGGGTTTTGTCTTCAATGTTTATCTTAGTTATTTTGAGAAGACTTTGTAATTTGATAATCTCTCTGTAGTTTAGTATCTTTTTGATAATCTGTTTGTAGTTCAGTATCTTTTATCTATTTATGAGATGTTTTTACAGCTTTTATCATTAACCTTTACATAATTAAATCATAAACTGTTATATAACATTACTTATAATCTCCACAAACATTCTATTCAACTTATACAATATAAGGATATCTCAGGACATGGGAACACCCCTCTGTATAATGTGGTCCCCATTGTCAAACATTGTAAAAGATCAATGAAAAGATATTTGATCAGGATATTTTGACAATGTCAATTTCCTGTATTTGGCCTGAGGACCATAACATCATGTACAGTAGTCTGTGTATATACCTGTAATTACAGGTAACACTTCCTGTCTGTCCAAATAAGGACATTATATATATTTACAAATTTGTATTTTAATGTGTGTATTCAGGTGTATAATATTGAATTATCAGGGATATGTATGCATCACAAAACATGATCACAAGCTTGTTTGATATTTTTTTTATAATAAATGCTCTATCTATTGTGTATTTATATTTTATCATGTACCAGTAAACAAAACAAAAAATAAAATAAAGAAATATTTTAACTTTTTCCTTATCTTTGTTAAGACTGAGCAACCCTCAAATTAATTTACTAAAGGGTGGCTTAAACCTGCTAAAATTTGAGATTGGCCATCAAAACTCAATTGCTCTTCTCCAACCTCCTCCAATTTTTTGAGAAAATACTTGTTATTTTGTGTTTACAGAAGCTTTGCCAGCTAAATTCACAAAAGCCACTAGGGATGGTGGCAATAATGGCGACCTTGATTAAGTCCTACATTTAAGGCTGCTGAGCCAATGGATTGATTCACAAGATCACTCTGTTAGGCAGCTAACCAAAGTGCTAGAGGTTCTGGGCTCAATTCCCTTTTGTGAAATGTTGAGGTGTATCATGTTCTTCTGTAACAGATGGCAAGCAACTAAACATTGCATAATACATAAAAAAAATAAATTTGTATTTAAAGTCGCACAGAATAAGAAGAAAGACGGCTCTTGAACAATGTTGAAGAGGAAAGTGTAATTGTATTGGCTACCCGTTGCCACAGGTATTAGGCTTAAAAAAATACATGTACCTGTGTTTCCAGTAACATACTCTTCAAAATTAGGGTCGGTAGGTAGGCATTTTTTTTCAAAAATTTTGTACATATTCATAAAGAGAGTAACTTCTTAACTTTAACACGTGCGTCTTTAAAAATTGACAAAAAACTTTAGGGTAGGCATATTTAGCACCAAAAATCTAGGGTTGGTAGGGTTACCGGAAACACAGATTTTTTTTATTCTGCCTTATTCAAACGGTAGTATCTATCAGCCAGTAAAACGACATTGCAGATCCTTACATGCAACCAGTTCTAAGGCAGTTGACCAAAGGGCTATACAAGTCCCAGATCCTTTTCTCACTGATGATATTAAGTCAATTGCAATTTGCCAAGGAATCATACTGTCACCTTACTGTATGTGTATAGGGTCTGTCTGATTAACTTTACAAAACATAAACTTCATTTATTCTTTACAGAACTGTTTAAAAATATCTGCAGTTGTTAGATCATGAGACTAAATGTTAATTTGTATCCGTTATCTGGTTATCTGCTTGTAAATAAACTTATCTCCATAAAAATACTAAATCACAATCTCTTACATAATTAGCAAACCCCATCCAAATTTAAATTCTTTATCAGTTGCATGTTTTTATAAATGCATTGAAATGGGGCAATTCAATAGATAACACTTGACAAAATTGATTAAGATCAGGAAGATCCAACCTATTACCACATGCTCTACATAATCTCAGCTAATTAAGTAATACAACAAGGTGACAAGTGTTGATAGAAACCTGGCAGTCCTCCATGTGGCCACAGCCATGTAGATAATAATCTATTACTCCAAGTGTCAAAACATGGACATGCTTTAATCTTAAACAAAAATGAAATTTGCCTTGGAGAGGTCTAAAAGATTTGAAAATTATATTAGACTAAAAATAAAAACATTAGATCTTATGTAATAGAAACAGACCTTAAAATAATTATGAAGTATCTTTTAAAAAAATATTGTGTTATAGACACTGTGGCCAGAACTTCATTATTTGTCTAATGGATTTATTTAATAGGAAGTTTAACTCCACCATGTCCACACTGATATTAAGTTGGATAACTGGTCAATTAATGATTTTCGGAGGCAACGGCAAGATGCAAGATACAATGTAATATTGTACCTTAAAATGTTGAATTTATGAAATTGCTTTTCAAATATGGCAAATCAAGAAATACATTTTTTGTAAATCTGAGGAAAAGATGCAAGAAAATACTCAAAGTATATTCAGAGTTTTTGGAAATGTATATTGTTGTAGTTTTATGTCGATATAATGTTATTTCATAACAAAAAGAATGGCAATGGGCTCAAATACATTTGTATTACTGCATCCGCTATCTTAAGCACAAAAAATAATTAAACATGTTAAATGCCCTTTTCCAACTTGAGATTCAAGCACTCAGCACAAACCCGACCGACCCTGTTTGATACCTCCTGACCCTAATTTTTTCCCTCTTCACAAAAATGAAGTGACATCAACTGAATGACAATGGCTAGCTGACCCTTGTTTTCGTTTCCTGGTTTCCACAGTTGAAAAAAATTTTTCACGACATAAACGCTATTCGATCTATTTTAATGCATAATTCTATCAAAAAACTAAAAAATGCCCTTCAAACCTTCTTTGGAGGTTTAAAATCATGAGGATTCCTTCAAAACAATCCGACAGGCTTCATTTTGGGTTTATCAAAATATTTTCGGATCGTACTTGGAAAAAGCACTTAAATTTTCCGTATCACATTTGTAATGTACCAATTGCTACCTTCCCATCCCAATTTTTGTAGCATGTTGCCAAACATGGAATTTTTGGGGGGGCTGAAGTTTACTTGAAGGGTCCTACTTGAGACCTATGGTTATTTTTTCATATTTACCTTGGTTGTTTTTGTCAAGTATGCACTTATATTGAGAGGATAGGAAACTAAAACACAATCCATGTTGCAATCTAAAATCTATAGATAAGCGTTTGAAATGCATTAAATTTTAAGCTACAAATGTAACTAATTAAAAAGTTGTACATGGGTTTTAAAAACATTATGCTTTTCTGCAAGCTGAATAATTTTTACATTTGTAGAGCAAATTTCAGTTCATTATAGTTGAGTTCTTTCAATACACAGGATTGAATTTTGTAATCAAAATATTTTCGTCACTTTTTTGTTACTTTTGGTAAACGTCAGAAAAATTTACCACGTTGTGGACCTAATGACTATAAGATTCAAAATTGATATTTTCATAAAGGTTGACATCTCCATGATCTACCATGTCTACTTGACTCTCAAAACATTTTTGTGATGATCATTATTAAATTTATGTTTGTTTTAATGCTTTAAAATAGTGTCCCAAATTTTACAAAATCTAAAACATGAACATGAATTTCAAAGACCATCTTCAAATCAAGGTCAACTGACATTAAATCACAAAATTATTTAAAATCAAAGGATTATTACCAAAAAGACAACACCTATACCACATTTTACAAGTATTAACACACCAAAAATCCTTTCCAGCAAAATGTTTTAAGTTGCAAAATATTAGAAAATAATCTCCATTTGTCATCAATGTTTGAACAAGGTATTTATGCAGTCTACAACACTTTTTGAACACAGGGATAGTAATTCTAATACTTTCTAAGAATATGATTTTAAAATTAGCTGGAACAAGAGAAGGGGCAGTCGGAAACGACAGCTAATCCCCTCGCCCGTTTATTGAATGTTTGTCTAGTAATATAAGCACTCAAGGAAGTTGTACTATTCAAGATCTGGCTTGTTACTTAAATCTGAACCAGTCATGCAAGAAATGTGACCTGACTTTACAAGACGCATCTACATACAAAATATTATTCCTCTACAAGTTGTAGTATCCAAGATCTGGACTCTTACAAAAACTTTAACCTAAGTCACCCATGCATGAAATGTAGGTCAAATCCACCTATTCTATATATCAACCTCAAGTTCTCCTCAAGATGCATCCATGAACAAATCATTGTCCATCTACGACTTGTTATTCAAAAGATATATGGTCTTAAGTTCGAACGGACCAAACGCTATATCCCCTCCCCAACTTCGTTGGGCGAGGGGATAATAAACAAAACCAACATAAAATTTAACTGTATAATTCTCAAATTTGTATCGAAACACTTCTTTCCCGCTTCAATATCGAAAAGAAAACAATATGGCAGATGACGGGTCTCGTTACATCTCGTAGTTGGGCTGTTTCAAAAAAAATGACCCCATTTCTTTTTCACTTTGTTAAACTTATATTTGAAGATTTAAATCAAATGTTTTTATATCAGAATATGTCTCTTCGTTCCTTAAATGTAACTGCCAAATATCATAGCAGTATCTTTAAAGAGTAAAAAATGCCGTCCAAAAAAGTACCAAAAAATGTCAGGAGTGTAACACTTTTAGTGTGACATTTTAAAAGAAGCATGTTTTTCTTTGTTGATTTATAAAAAGACAAACAGATATACCACTTAAATTTATATTCTACAGAAAACTATGACAGGTAAGCTTTAATTTCATGTAGTATTTCATTATTTTGTTTCAAGATAAAAGTCAGTACAAGCTATCATAAAAAAACATGTCGGTAAAAAAATTGACCCTTAAAATTTCAATGTGTTGCCGAAAAGTGGATATATTTAAGTATAAATAGCCTTTCTCATCATTTAACAGTCATCATCTGTTTCTGTGAGTATCAAGGCTTAAATTAGGAGCACGGAGTTGGTTGTATTTTCATTCAAATAAATTTTACATACCTTTAAAGAAGCCTTCTTAGGATTGTCAGGAGTGTAACACCATGGATTTAAATCTCTATTATTTTATGCATTGCTATATTTAGTATTATTCCTTTTTATATCCAAGAAGCCCCCGACAGCCAGTGTCTTTTAGTACCAAATATGTGACTATACACATGGATATTTTCTTTTCAATGCCATTTTAGGCATGTCAGGAGTGTAACATGCTTTTCAGCCAGTATGTCTAGTTCTGTCATTTTCTTCATCATTTTGGGAATATTTTGAATCAAAATGGTGTAAAATTAATCTTAGCAATATCTTATATAATTTGCTCATAGTTTGTGTTAAAAGCATGGCAATAAAGATATGTTCTGTCAGCAACAAGTAATGTCAGGAGTGCAACACCCGGTCAGGAATTTTGACAAAAATTTTAATTAATATTTCTTAACACGTAGTTACTTAAATCAACTTTGTAGCATTTCTCAATGTGAAAATTTGTATTTATGTAATTTTAAGATAAATTATAAGAAGATTTTGTGGAAAAAATGGTCCTTTTTCATCTAAGCAGAAGGAAAAATATAAAAAAAAATAATAAAATCAACCATTACATAAAAATTAATTCATTTGAGAGGTAGAACAATGTTTTGTTTTCATTTTGCAATAATTCTTCTAACTGTTAGAAATACAAATGCTGAAATATTTTGATCTAAATTAATGAATGTACATGAGTCAGGAGTGCAACACAATTTTGGTATATGACAGTCAACAGGAGTTGATGTGCCTTTGTAAATTGACAATTTAGAGTAATCTAATCATTTCAATGCATTTAACCATGGAAAAATGAATTAAAAATAATTTTAATATATGTTTTACTGTGGGTGACAAACATGTCAGGAGTGTAACATTTTTTATCTATAAATTTACATGATTTTCAAAGGCCATTTATGGCAAAAATACACGTCCTTTTTGCCTAAAATTTGCTATGGCTCTCCTTCAGTGACATATAAATAGAAATTTATCATCTGTATGCTTCATAATTACAGTTAAATTGGCATATAAAAACAAAATAAAGGGCTACGCCGAGCGCAGCATGATACGACCGCAGCATGTCGACCACTGAAATTTTTAAAGTGAATGTGGACACAGTAAAGAGCTTGACACAATAATTAGATGGACACAAAAAGAAGCTAGACACAGTTATTAGCTAGAAACAAAATAGGGAAAAAATCAACCCTTTTGATTACTGATAAAAAACCGTAAGAGCTATGCAGAATATGTACTATCAACTAAAACTTTACAGACCTAGAAATTTTAAGAAAAAAAACCCATCGAAATCTGATGAAAAATAAAGATATGACATATTTAGAAAAATTGCA